>BQNB010044299.1:5594-44974 GCA_026074375.1 Tanacetum coccineum | reverse complement strand
AAACGATTCACAAGCATTTAATTAATAAAAGTAAAAAAATTACAAATTAACCTGATGAGAGAACAGATCGGAACTTGGAGATGATCAAAACAGTAATGAACCACGGCTGCGATTATCGGAACAGTAATGAACCACGGCAGCGATGATCGGAACAGTAATGAACCACGGCAGAGTTAATCGGAGCAGTAACAAACAACGGCGGAGATGATCGGAAAACCACGGCGATGACAACTTGTAGTAATTTACCTTTTGTTTTCGTTTTTGTGCGGTACCATCAATAACATTTTGTTTAATACTGTATGAATTTATTTATTTACTCTACAACTTGTAGGAATTTACTTTTAGTCCTTTATTTGTTTTCACATTTACAAATAATTAATAAAATGGTTTAATAATACAACTTGTTTAGTAGAATATGGTCTTTATAAATAAATAACCAGTTGTATTATATAGCTTTTGTTCACTGAAGAGTACAAGTTTTCACAACTTGTATGTAAATATCCGTTTTGATTTATACCACAACGATTTAATAATAGTAATTAGTAGGCTCTTTCATACTTTTTTTTATTTGTTTTTCTACACTAATAAGTGTAGTATTTTAAAATTTTGATTTACTTCACTTATAAGTGTAGCTTTTTTGTAACTGGTTACACTTATAAGTGTGGATTTAAAAAAAAATATTTGTGACAGTTATAAATGTGGCAAAACTATAATCCATATAAAAAAAATCCACAGTTGCTTATACCGTGGAGAAATAACCGTGGAGAATTCCACTTTTTGTTGTAGTGATTTGCATGTGGAAAAGTATTGAGTTTGCAGCCATGGTGGATGTATTTTCATCGATAACTAATCAACCCGAATGCCTTTTGTTAAAACAAAAGCGATTCACATGGATGTGCTGTTTCTTTTATACAATGGATGAGGTAGGCGATGGACTAGGAGATGAATGTTGTTGTGTTATGTAAGGATTAAAAAGTTAATAAGGTACTGTTCTTAAGGTGTTATCCGCATCTTGGCAGGGCAACTGACTAAATTTGCAGCTAGGGCGAGTTAACCCTTCTTTTGCTGTTTATATTGTTGTTGTTGTTTATGCTTAATATTCATTACTTTTGAATTCCGGGTGTGTCAAATAACCTACTGTTCCTAAGATTAAACAAACAATATTTAGCTTTGCAGCCCTACGTCTTGGCGAGGCAAGTTATTTAACTTGCAACCATGACAGAAGGTTACTTTGTTGGGAGTTCTGTGTATGGCCAGTCATATCAAATAAGCTCATAAGCTGCAAAGTTCTGCATGAGCTGCTGTATGTTGGGAGTTTTTACGTTTGATGCCCTGATAATATTAACCACTAGCAGAATATCGACTTATTAATAAACGAATTCTTTGTTAATTATGTTGCGGGCATGCGAGAAAATAGATCTCAGTGGTAACATACACACTAACACACACATTCAGATACATGTTTACACATTGATTCCATTATCATTGGGTGTAACTTTCTTTGCTTAACATATGCCAATCGCCTCCGTTGTACCTTCATATTTTTTTATAAGTGTTGATGAGTGTGTAATTTCAAGACCCCATTTGCTTCTCCCAAAACTTAATTCCTTAAGGTAGTGTCTTATTGTTGTGTCTTTGATTACAAACATTGGATGTATTAATTATAAGAAGCTATGATAAATATGAGCAAGTTCGACTAAAGTTGTGAAAGTCCGTGACTTGGATAGGCAACCTATTAGGTTTGCAGACATGTCGGATTTCCACTTTCTCCTACTCTTAAGCTCTAATCTGAGCCAAATGATCTTTGGAGAACATGACGAACGTGTTTGCCGTTTGCAGCCATGGCCTCTATTTGCTGTCAATTAATATTGGGCCGATCGTAGGTTTCCTATGATGCTTGCTAGGATAAGTTTGACCATGAAAAAGGCTTAGATAGAAATCTTTACCTAGCCTTATTCGTGTCAAACTTCTCCATGCAGGCATCGAGATTTTTCCCTTCCTTTTTATACTATACAAACTATGTAATCCTCTGTCGCTATAAAAAAGTTTGTAAGAGAGTACATGAATGGAACATAATCTATTTGGTTAAGGGAATGATGATAACTGTCTGCATATGAATGTATTTGTGACTTAATCTGCTTATACCGGTATCTTGGCACGACAATATGACTTGAATTAGAATTGCAGCCATGGCCGGTATTTTATGTCGGATTTTACATTTGCAAATCTGAGCCTTATATATATTAAAGAAAACATTGAACGTTAGGAGTGGTGTTTGTCCCTTTTACCGTGTGTTTGAAGGATGCCAGGAAAGCATTAATATGCTTAAAGAGTGTTTGGGATTGGTTATTCGTGTGCTTATCGATATGCTTGATCTTAAGTTAAGATATACGTGTACTTTAGCATGGCAGGATGAATTGTTATGGGGAACATCACAGTTACGAATAGCATGAAAATTAAGAATTGGTGGGTGAGTTTTTCACTTGCTAGAAATAAGGTCATATCCACAACATCCAATTTTTTTGTCTTTGTTTTGTTTTCTATTTTAATTACTTGAATTAATTAGTGCTTTTATTCGTATCTTTGTTAACATAAGCCTCTTTCGACCGTTTCTTCCTTTTCACAACTTCCTGTCAAGCCATCCCGTGACATTCAATTATCAACTATATATACATTTAGCATACATCTGCATCTCACATATGCTATAGTAATTTTAGGATATTATTTGTTTAATCTTAAGAACATTAACTTATTAATTTTTTTAATCTTACTATCACACAAACACACCCACTCACAACCACATTCATCTCCCACTCCACCGCCTACCTCGCCCACTCCACTGCTCCATATCCCACTTCGCCATTTATGTTGCCCAAAAAACTCGCACGCCCCTAACCGCTTAGTGTGGTGTTCGATTATGTGTGATTGTTTATGATTTGATTGGTTCTTCGAGTTGTTGGGTATTTTGTTGATGTTGCTTTTTTTGATTGTTTTAGGGGTGTAATGTGATCCAAGTAAAGAAGGTATTTTTGTTGGAATTGTATTCTTTAGATTTTTTGTTGCATGTTATGAATCAATTGTCTTTTTGAGTTGTTGGGTATTTTGTTGATGTTACTTTTTCGATTATTTTAGGGGATGGGGGGTTAATGAGATCTAAGTAAAGAATATATTTTTGTTGGAATTATATTCTTAAAATTTTAACTTGCATGTTTATGATTCAATAGTTTCTTTGAGTTGTTGGTATTTTGTTGATGCATGTTTATGATTTGATTGTTTTGGTTAGGGTTTGGCTTATTTGTGTATTGATTTTTTGCTGCATTTACAGGCTATGATGGATTTCCATAGCATATGTGAGATGTGGAATTATGCTAAATTTCAATAGATTCCGTTAAAGGTTATGAACATCCTCATCTTGCCATGGCAAACTATTAGGTTTGCAGCCATGATATAGCAAAAGGGGCATTTTGGCAAGGCAACCTTATTAAGCTTTCAGCCATGGGGACGTATCCCCTTTTCCCGTTTGTTGAGTTGATTCAGGTCTCATTGTACCTATAGTACATTTGTGGTCCGAATAGATTAAAAATTAATATCCACAATTACTGTAGCATATGCGAAGAGTAGCAACATGATAAATGTATATATAGTTATGTATGAATGTGTTGGGATTGTTTATGCCTGTAGCTATGCATCCACAAGCTATGTTGAATTTTAATGTGTTCGCTTAAAGTCCTAAACATCCATGTCTTGGCGTGGCAAACTATTAGGTTTGCAGCCATGATGGAAAGAGTTGTTATATGAATGACTAATGGAAATTGGTTGTTAATCGGATCCTATGGTATATATGATTTGCATTAAAAATATGCGTACACTTGAGGTTATCTATATCTTGGCAGGGCAACTTACCAAATTTGTAGCCACGGGAGAGTTAACCCTTCTTTTGTTATTAATATTAAATGTATACATTTTAGGTTATCTGCAATTAAGCATAATGTTGCATCTCATATGTGCCACATTAATGGCTGGATATTAACTTTTTAATCCTAAAAATTATTTGTTTAATTTTAAGAACAGTAACTTATTAAATTTTTTAACTTCATGAATGCGTGCAGTTTCGATTAAAGTTGTGAATGTTTGCGTCTTGGCAAGGCAAACTGTTAGGTTTGCAGCCATGACGGATGTCTGCTTTTTTTATTAAAGGCTATGATGAATTTCAATACGTTTGATTATAGCCCTAAACATTCGTATCTTGACGTGGCAAGCGATTGAGTTTGCAGCCATGGTGAATGTGTTTGCTTTCCTTGATAACTAATCAATCTGAGCCTCATACTATGAACTGAAAGACACATTCTTCTTTCAGTTGCATGATTATCCTATCCTGATTATGACTACCATACATTAATTAGTGACGTGTTGTGTGTTTGTGGGCCAGTAAATAGGAAAAGTGATGCTAGGTGTATTGGTTGTATCAAAAGACTATGATGAATTTGAGTGGGTTTGGTTAAAGCCGTAAACATCCACATCTTGGCGTGGAAAAGTATTAAGTTTGCAGCCATAGTGGATATATGTATTTGATTTTCTTGATAACTAATCAACAATGGCTATTGTTAAAACAAAAGCAATTCACATGGATGTGTTGTTTCTTTTATACAATGTCTGAGGTAGGCAATTGAGTGGGACATGAATGTTGTTGAGTTATGTAAGGATTAAAAAATTAATAAGTTACTGTTCCTATGTTATCCGCATCTTGGCAAGGCAATTGACTAAATTTACAGCTAGGACGGGTTAACCCTTCTTTTGCTGTTGATATCGTTGTTGTTGTTGTTGTTTCTGCTTAAAATTCATTACTTTCGGATTTTGGGCGTGTCAAATAACCTATTGTTCCTACTATTAAACAAATAATATTTAGCTTTGCAGCCCCATATCTTGGAGAGGCAAGTTATTTGACTTGTAGCCATGACAAAAGGCTACTTTTCTAGGAGTTATGTGTATGGTCAGTCGTATCAAATAAGCTCATAAGCTGCAAAGTTCTGCATGAGCTGTTGTATGTTGGGAGTTTTTACATTTGATGCCTTGAGAATATTAACCACTAGCAGAATAGCGACTTATTAATAAACACATTCTTTGTTAATTGTGTTGGGAGCCTGCGGGAAAATGGATCTCAGTGGTAACATACAAACTAACACACACATTCAGATACATGTTTAACAAATGGATTCGATTATCATTGAATGTTACACCAAAGAGCAGTGTACCTTATCGTGTATAGTGTAGTGATTGGTAAGTACGGGTGTCGACCCAAAGAACGGTTTGTGTCTCTAATTGTCTAATTGAAATGACATTCTACCTAAGAAAGCAGTAAAGAAAGAATTTGAGTTTTAGAAGGATCATTTGGTGGTAAGCCTTACTGTCAAAAAGGGAATTGGTATAGTGGCAGACAACTAGAAAGGATGAAGACAAGTAATTATTATATTCTGGTGTGCAATGTCTAATTATGAGATACGCTTTACTCTAATAGGTGATCTCCTATTAGCTTGCACTCATAACCTAATGCTAAAGGATCGCCTAATGGGTGTAGGTCGAACGACTACAAGTATTGGTCATCCTGCAGTCAATCGTGTGTGCTAGGGATAAGAGGGTCACTTAAAACCTCGTACACACTCAACCTTATATCAATACCACACGATCAGCGCACTACATAATTTATAAAGATGTAACAAGACAATAAAATCATGAATAACAATCAAAAAGATAATTAATAAATTAAATGCCGACGAACAATAAATAAAGCATATAAAATCATAACATCAACCAATTATATTGCTAGATCCAATCATAAAGAGTTAAAGTATAATTACAATTTGTGCTAGACTAGTG
This sequence comes from Tanacetum coccineum, assembly GCA_026074375.1. Classification (NCBI taxonomy): domain Eukaryota; kingdom Viridiplantae; phylum Streptophyta; class Magnoliopsida; order Asterales; family Asteraceae; genus Tanacetum; species Tanacetum coccineum. The sequence continues at coordinate 39,100 of BQNB010044299.1, read as the reverse complement.
CTCGTGATCCTCTAGTTGGATGCCATGGCAAACCCCAAAGGGTTGCCCTCTACCGAGACTGATCGTCTCTTCTCCTTCTTTTCTTTTTGGCGGCTATACCACACGAACATAACGTGATGAATGAATCGAATTCATTCAAGTCGTATTTATATAAACTTTAAGTCTTGTACGACTTTAGCCCCTGGTCTTTCGTGATCTTTGTAATTGATTATTGAAACTTCATAGCATTAGTGCATAATTAGTCCATGTGATGAGTCATAATTACGGTGTAACTAATGTGTCGAGTTACGCCATAATTCTTCTTACACGGCATTCCATCATTTAGTATAAAATTAATTACGGCGTAACTCCTACGGGTCAGTTTCGCTGTAATTCATCGTCAGCATAATATCATCTCCAACAATGATTAATTACGGCGTAACTCCCGCAGGCCAGTTACGCCGTAATTCTTCTAAACTTGATATTCATCGTTCGCTTTTACATTTTAAATATATTGTACCCCTACTAAATAATATAGTAGTAGTAGTATTCTTCATTTAAGCCATAAGTCGCATCTTGGAGAAATTTAGTAGCCATCTTACGAAATTAGTACCTCTACTAAATAATATAGTATTGGTACTATATTTGGCCATCTTTTGCGTCTTTCCTGTTCCAATGCCTTTATTACCTGAATCTAATATATAAACGAATTAAGTACCAGATTCATATAAAAATAATATAAAACAAGGCAATAAATGCGAGAATTTGATATATAAAAGTATTAACTATTTGATGTTATCACATGTAAAAATTAACTTTTGACACATCATAGTATAAATATAGTGCATCATACTTATAAAATCTCATTCCAACATTTAATTAAACACTTGGTGTGCATCTTAAGTGAACACATTTTTCATGCATTTTTTTGTCAATATCTGTTCTATATCTGGTAAAAAACATGATTATATGATGATAATCATTTAATAAAGCTTCAAAAATCATTACATCTTTGATTTAAATTCAAACAATTAACAAAATTATTGCACTTACGAGTAAAATCTTGCATTTTCTTCATTTTCGAATAATTTATGGCTCAAAATTCACCATTTTTTCAGTCGATTGTTGATTGGATTACCAAATTAAGGCACTTACGATTAATTTTGTGTGAAAATTAAGGCTGATTTGAAAGGATTTGAGATCTTTTTCTATAAAACATGTCGTGATGGGGGAGAGGATATAAAACAATTTTTTTAGGAGGGATAATTTTAAGGAGAGATGCATTCATTTTTGTAGGTGCATCTGAAATGTGTGGTTGTAAATGTTCTAAAATATATATAACCATTTTTTAAATTTTACAAAAATTAGTAAGGTGATTGTACTAAAATCTCCTCAAGCTACACATTCATATGTATTCTTCTCACCAAAACACAATTTAAACATCATATATTTGTATATTATTGTAGATGCCGAATGTCATTTTGTTAGAGCTACCTAGTAGATGGTTACACTAATCACATATAGAGGATGGAAATAACAACTTAAAGACTGAAAATCCAGTATTAAGTGCATCTTTTGCCTCTTATTTTTTAAGTTTCCTTTTATATTCTTCTAGGATTAGTAATTTCTTATACTAAATAAAATTTCTATAATATGTTTGATACTAACTAAAGAATTAATTTCTTCAAAACTATGCATAATTCTATGCCAGACGAGAAGCTGCGCATAGTGGCGGGAATATATATAACAACTTTAGCATGAATGGAGGAATGTCTGCTTAAAAGTGATGTTTGTGGGTGCCTTACCACAAGAGAGTTTATATCCATGTTTTTTGAAAACTTTAAAGTTGAGTGAAACCGTACAAAGATCCGCTTCAACATAATTCTCAATCCTTAGCTCTTTATATAGTTTGTCAAGCTGATCATCAATCTCTTCATTGAACATATATTTCAAACCAAGACAGTAAACACAATTAATCAAGCTTAGTTTATCATTTGAATCCATGTTTGGGTCAACTCTCATTTGCTTTAGCTCTTTTTTTGGTTTCACTATGGCTTTAGCACACAAAGCCATCAAACTTCTGTAATCATTTCTTTTATACCACATCTGGTATCCATTAGACACACCATAATTGGTTAAACAATCTTTGAGTTGTTATGGATGTTCAAACCTCAAACCAACTGTTGGTTTCATTTCACTCCAAGGAAGGCTTTGATCAAATTCTTCATAAATTACACCTGCCAAGACTTTATACTTTTGGTCCACATTTTCATCATTAATGTATATCTCCTTAGCACTACCTTCACGAAAATCACCAGCAGTAGAATTCTCATCATGATCACTTATAAAACTACAATCGCATAGTTTATTCATAAATGAGTCCTTAATGGTCCTATTTGGTATCTCCACTTCATCTTCTCTTACAAAATCATTAACACCATACCCTGTTATTCCTTCCAAGGTTTTCCCGAGGACATATCCTTCAGGATAATTTTAACCAAAATGTTGACCATGTTTAGCTTTTGATTAACCGTAATTACCTGTGACTATATCTTGATGGTGATGTGTGAGTATCTTTCCTGAGGACATGTCTGATGACATCAAATAACATCTATTTTATAGCATCATTTATCCCATGCAATTAACCCATTTTGTATAATTATTGCAAAGAATTATTACTTAATGGTTCATATTTTAGAATTGCATTAATTATGGAGTACTTGGTGAAGTTATGCAAAAAGGCACGCATTTTGGAGCATAAATGAAGAGTTCAAGAAAGTATACTCATCTGACAGAAAATACGCCGTATTATTCTAGACCTATAAGACATATCCAAGACTTTGACGAATCAAAAGACCATTGCCTAACTTTGAAGAATACGTCGTATCCACATCAATGATACGCCGTATCTAATACTTTGGTCAACGATAAAGAAGGAACTAGTTTTACCTTAATACGTCGTATCCATCAAGAAGATACGACGTATCCGTGCCTACGCTTCACAAGAAACCACGAAGACATAAAGACTAATACACCGTATCCAGGAGACACCTATACGCCGTATTCAAGATATAGAAGGTGAATATTTTAGAAGATATCAAACGTGGTCCTTACTCCAAGAAATCCCCAATACGCCGTATCCCACATTGCTCGATATAACGTATCGACTTGTTTCCAGACCCTATAAATAGACGACCAAAAACTCAATTTTAGGCATGCAAGTGAATCCCTAAACCACCAAGTCGACCAAGAGACGAATAAAGGAGCATGGAAGGTCAGAAAAGAGCCTAAAGATCATAGAAAAACTCTTGTAATCTTCACGCAACCGAATACGGGTTCGATTAAGGTTTCTTTATTTTAATCGTTCATATATCAAACCGTGTATATTTTTACAATGACTATCGGCTGATACCTTTAGGTATCAGCCATGTTTATGAAGATCTAATGTTTGTTTGCTTATCTTGATTGCTTAATTTATCGTTGATTGTTGTTTATGTTTATCAATTTATATTCGTTTACGTGCTTAAGTATACGACCTATCATTCAACTGGGTCTAGTCCTACATATTTAATGCGCTGCAACTTTCGTGTTGTTTGGGCGTAGGCTAAGAGTTCGGGATAGCTCTCCATATTGTAATTTATATATCTAGAATTATAAGATCACAAATATTGACCTATCATTGCCTTTAGTTTAGTGAGCTTAGTTGAGCCATAAGGTGACCTTGGTATCAATGAGTATGTTCTTATTCTATTGGTAAGGACTCGGACAGTGGACTACTAGTATATAAAGAGCCGTTAAGCAGTAAGTGGGCAAAGTCTCCATGAGCTAGGGTTTAGTAAGAGCACCATTATTAATCTCCTAAGATAGATTATAATCAACGAATGCTTGCTTTATGCGGATGCGTCTAATTGTGACATAATTAGCTTGTCTAGGTCTTAGGAAGAAGTACCGCCTAAGTCTAGGAATTATATGCCCTTCGAGATAAGTCAATCATTGCACTATTAAACAAACCTGCGTTTTATCGGATTATTCATGGTTGATACGTTTTCCTTACATTAGTTCTTGACCGCTTCTCTATCGTTTGTTTGTCTTCTTGTGTGTGTCTATTGCTTTACTTGTCATCAAAACCTTAGGTTAGATAACTAAACCTCGTGCCAGTCTCTCAGGCTAAAACCTCCTTATCATTAGATTATGTCTAACTTAAGTCTTGCATAAATTAGATAACTAAAATACAGATAGACTTAGGAATTAACGCTCTCGCTCTTAGTGATCGACACCCTACTTACCACGAAACTCCATCTGACCGGGTACACTGCCAGTTAAAGTATTGTTTTTAGGTATAGTCGACATAAAATAAATAGTAAAACTTGATACATAAATAACACCTACACAACAACACATCAAGTTTTTGGAGCCGTTGCCGAGGAGTAAAGTTGTTTAATTCTTATTTATTAGTGTTTTAGTTTAGTTTAGTATAGATTAATTTATATATTTGTGTGTTTGTTTTGTGTGTTTGATTTCTGCATTGTATATTTTTGCATATTGTGTGCTTGTGTGTTCCTGCATAGTTACGGTTCGCTATAACTTTCTGAGTCGAATACTCAATACGACGTATAAATTTTTTTCAAACCAATACAGCGTATTCGACTCTATCATCAATATGGCATATTCAGTTCACTGAATACGGTGTATTAAGCTATTTGATAGTTTTCTTTCCTATAAAATTTATTACAGGTTAAAATGGATAACCCCAACATTACTATGGAGGAGTATATCAGGCTTGAGGAAGAAAAAGCTCGTAGGCGTGGTAAGGTGTATAACTGGGAAACTGCTACCTATGGTAAGATCTGGGATAATGAAGACGTTCACGAACTCGGATCTGTTGAAACTGAATTCCCAACTATAGTCTTTAACGACATGTTAACATCTAAAGCAACACTCTCGTGTGAGCCTGCGGTAAGTTCTCTTAACGATAATAAAATCGACTTTAGAATATCATTTGACGAATCCGACGATGAAGATTACACGGTAATTTATGACAAAAATTCATTTTTCTATAAAATAATTTATGTCAACGATTTGAAAACGGATTCAGAAAATGATAATGAAAAAGTTAATATGCCTTCATTTCCGTCACCCAGGCCTATGGTCAGTTGTTTTGATAATTTATACTTCTTTAAAGATTTTGAGAATGAATTTCCAGCCATTGTTTACAATGATGCTCTAACGTCTAAATCAGATTTCTTAACTGAACCTACTGTAAGTCCTCAACATATCGATGAATTTAATTTAAAAGATGAAACATCATTGTCCGAATGTGATGAAGAGGAACAAAATATTTTAAACTTTAATGATCTATTTCCTTTTAACGTAATTTATCTCAATGATTCAAAATCGGATAAGGACAATGATGATGATAAAGTCGATATTGAACATTCTTCGGGGGATTTATCTGTCAAACCGTTACTTGATGTAATAAGTACCGATGTTGGTGCCTATGCACATGGGTCAAATAAGCCTTTTGAAACAAGTCATGATACATCTAATAAATTTTTCAAAACTGAAACTTTTATCAAGAGATTAAATTTTAATATCATGACTTGGAATCATCTTAACAAAGGGATGTCATTCATTTTCCTAATCAAGAATTTGTATGTGCCATTTGGCATCACGTTCGACCCCAAATTGTTTTATAAGGATGGGATTAAATTGGGGCAAGTCTAACTTAAAGACTTTTCTGTAAACAAAAGTGTTTGCCGGGAGACAACCCAGAATGTAATTTTCAATTTTGTATTGAGTCTGTCTTCTCATACTGTCTATACGGCGTATCGACTTCCTGTACAGTTTTAGGTATTTATTTCGAGTCTAACCAAACGAATACACGGAAATAGAATTGCATTTGTTTTCTGAGAATTTACACAGGACCTCCTGAAAGAAATATCGACGAATATTGGTGGAGAATTTACAAATCTGGAGATCCTAAAGTGTTGGAGTCTTGAATCTTCAAGGCGGCTGTTCAACACACATTTTTTCTAATAAACTCAACATGGAGAATCTACCGAGCAAATATCAGGGGAGTTTTTCATTCTAATTCTTTTTAATTCCCATTTTTAATGTTTTATATATACAACGAGGATGTTGTATAATTCAAGTGAAGGGATGAAATTAGAATGTTTACTTGTCCTATTTTTCACATTAAAATGATTAAAATGTTTAAAATATGCTCAATTTTGTTTTTCAAGCATACTTTTATGAAAATTACTTGATACATAACCGCACACAATAACCCTTGTTAGATATTATGAGAATTTAGCTATCGGAAGGTTGAGCTATCATCATCACTAGATTCCTTTCTAGCTTCAAGGCAATATTCTACTACTTTGTTCCTTTTGATTTTGAACACGGATTCAGATCTTCTAAGTTACTTCTTCATAAACCTTCAAATTTCTAATGAGTTCGTCAAGTGATAGAGTTGTTAGATTATTTAATTCTTCAATCGTCATGACTTTTGCACGCCATTTAGGATGTAATTCCCTAAGAAATTTCCTTACACAATTCTTGCTCAAGAAAAACTTTTATCAAAATGCTTTAGACTATAATAACATTGATTAAATTAGGCAAATGTATATCTATTGATTCCTCTCTGTGAAACATGAATTGTACATATTGTTGAACAAGAAGATCTATTTTGGTTAGCTTGACTTATAATTACCTTATGAGTGATTAACAAAGTATCTCAATTTTTTTGCGATTATGACACAACTAAAAATTCTTTCATATTCTTTACTGTAAATCATTATAAAATTACATTTTAGCTTCATTATTATTTAGCAAGTTTCTTTTTAAGAATCATCGTTTTTTTATAAAATGTACATGTTCATCCTATTTTTAGTTTCCGGTTGTATTTTGAATAGGAGGAAAATCATCATCAGTAATAATATGCCAAAGATCTAGATCTTTTGACTTCACATAAGTTTGGAATCTATTTTTCCAATATATAAATCTATCACTTTCAAATAGTGGTAGATCTATGCATAGTATTTGCCTTCTAAATATTTTTCCGATTCCATAGATCAATTCAAGTTTTAAAATACAATTTATTTTAAAAATCTTGTTTGACGTAGCTCTGATACTAATTGTGGAAAACTAGAAGGGGGGTTGAATAGTTTACTGCTTTTTAATTTAAGGTTTTAAGGTGTTTGTAAAAATTCTAAATTCGACTTTATGTGAATTCAATACTTGCACAATATAAATAATATGCTGATCTAAACAATTATAAAAGACAAATAAAATGTAAGATACGAGATAAGAGTAAGAACAATTAAACCACAATGCGAGGATTTATAGTGGTTCGGTAACGAAGCACCTCTTCGCCCTACTCCACTCCCCGAGCACCAAACTCGAGAGTTTTCTTCACTATGTCAACAAACTCCCTTATGGCGGAGAAAACAGTACACAACGTTGCTTACACCGAATTTACGACACAAAGCTAAATGTCAAGTTCTAATCTTAGCTAGAACCAATATATCACAACACGAATTCACTACTTGTTCACGACGTCACAACTTCACGACTTCTTCACAACTTCAAGACCTCTTTACAACTTCAAGACTTTACTTCACCACACTACTTAGATCACAACTATCTAACACTACTTGGTAAGATCACCACGATCTAACTATACTTACAAAGATCGCCAAGATCTAGCTACTACACACAAATACAATATATACAATTGATTTACAAGTTATGGTATGGATGCAATAAGATTGTAACAACACACAAAGGTGTAATACTTCTTCACTTGGTGATGGAAATATTCTTCTCTTGCACTTGAGGAATTGAGCTTGGATCACTTGGAAACAAAGCTTTATGATTAAATGATCAAAAAAATTTAGTGAGATGTGTGGGCTGTTTTAGAATAGAAAGAATGAGTGCAAAAGGTAAGAAAATAGTGGGGAAAAGTCCAGTATTTATAGAACAAATTGGAGGAGCGTCAGTCTATGGGCGGTCCCTTTAAAATTAAGGGGGCCGCTCGTGTATTTAAGGGGGCCGCCCTAGACTAGGGGCTCCCCAGTTTGTCATTTGTGTAGGGGGATTTTTCTGGAACTTTTCTAGCCGTTTTAGGTCCGAAAATTTGAATTTCAAAATGTTTATTTTGAATAAAACATTTCTTTTAATTGTAGAAAATGTTTTGTAATGTTTATAAAAATGTTTACAACATTTTGTAAAAGTGTGAGGTTGAATAAAAATTTCCTTTGATCTTAAAATGCATTAAGCATTTATTAATCCATACCTTGAAGTGATATAAATTTCGAAATAAAAATTTACTACTAATTACTTGTTTACATTTAATTTTACAATGAACGTTTTTATATTTTATGATTATCAAAACGTAAAGATGAAAAATATTAGTAATGTTTTTAGGCATTATATTTTATCAACAATCTCCCCATTTTTGATGATTACAAAATTTAAACTCATTAAATGTAAAATTATTTTTACACAAGTATTTAGTGAGTTTCATGTCATTTCTCCCCCTTTTTGTAGAATCAAAAAGACATCGTCGAGAATTGCTAGTTAAATCGACGAAATAAATGCTCCCCCTTGATGTGTGCTCCCCCTCGTTCGCGGGCACCAAGGAATTCGAGCTATGGTTTCTTGGCTACAAAAACGAGTTATAAAAATACAAATATTTCTAACATGTAACAAGAAGGAAAAATATGGAATAATAGGAACGCAACCAACAATAATCATCCATTAAAATAGTGTGTGAACCACACTCATGCATACATAAGGAAAATAAATATCATGCTAACATACATGAAATTTTTTTAAACTACAAAGAGTCCTATAACTAGTGAATCTCTATAGGATTTGCTTGCAAAATGATGGATGAATAATTATTTGAGAAACCAAAACATAGAGTGTGTTTAATTTGGTGAAGATGGTAGAGGTGGTGAGATGATGGTTGTTGGTGGTTGTGAGAGCATGTGTTCAATATATGAAAACATATATTGGAGTTCATCTCTCAATCCAAATATGAGAGTACGATTGTGAATGCAACACAAGCATGAATCTCCATGTGCCTCAAGAAGGTTCCAAGGAATGAGATGACCAACAATAGGTGGTGAAGGTGATGGAGTATTAAATTAGACAACAAGTGGGGTAATTGGTGAAAGAGTGAGAGTGATGTCCATTGATGTATTTTCTTGAGTTAGAGGTGGTGGAGAAACTCTTGGAGGAGGAGATGTTGGTGGGTTTAAGTAACCATTGGGTGAAAGTGATGTTGACGAGGTTGGTGATTTGGGTATGTAGTGAATTAAGGATGAAGAAGTATCTTTGGTTGATGGTGTTTTGGAAGGTGCATTAGGAGCACTAGGTGATGAGAGTTGAAGTTTGGGTGATGGAGTTTTTGTGTTATCTTGGGTTAAATCCACAAACAATTGTTTTGGTGGTAAGATGTTGATTTTTGGTCTCTTTGAGGCTTTTGAAATGGAAGCTCTAGTGGATGCCATGAATGTTGATAGTGGTTTTCTAGGGCGGTCTTCTTAATTAGGGGGCGGCCCCCTTAAAGATAAGGGGGCCGCCCGTTATGAATTAAGAGGGCCGCCCTCTGTTGGCTTCCATTTTTCACAGAAAAACGATTTTTCTCAGAATTTTTTTGTGAGAGTATTTTTGTTTTGGTGGTTTATTTGCAGCAAGCCCTATTAAGTTGTATGAGCACATTTAGTCATATAGCATGTAATAAACATATCAAGTCATGAAACCAAAGTAGCATAAGTAGTTGATTAAATAAAACAACTAAAGGTTTAAGTCATCATAGCAAACAAGTACCTAAAGATAACTAGCACATAAGTCTTTCCGAATACATCGGATAATCACCACACAAGTTGTTAAGAACATACACATAATCAAGTTAAAAATTGTCTTAAACTACATTTGGATATCTAGCTCACTTCACTCCTATCTTTTCACTTCTTCTTCTTGCTAAACCCTCCTTTTAGTGCCTTTCCAAATGACTTGAACCCTCTGCGCATCTCCTTATGCATTTGTTGCGTTTGGTTGGGCAAGGTGGTTTGTTGTTAAAAGAGAGTTTCATCGGTTTGTTCGGAAGCGGAAGGCATTTAGTAGTTTTGGTAGTTGAGAGGACCAAGAGAGTTAAGGTAGGTGGTAGGAGATGGAGTACTTGCACAAGAAGTTTCGACATCATCATCATTATCGTGTTGATGAGATGATGTGCCTTGATGATGAGAAGATGAAGAAGATACAGAATGACATGCCTTGCCACGATCACTTCGAGGTCGTCGAGTTTGTTTTGGGGTAAGAGGACGCATGACTCGATCAACAATGTCATAAATGCAATTGTCAAGATGAGGATACGTTTTCCATATGAGTGTCGTTATAGACGAGTAAGAAATGTGCCATATCGGAAGATTTGCGGTTAGATAGCTCTAGACATTGGGTTTCTTTTGACGAAGAAATAAGCAAGATTGTATTGTTCTTGGCACAATACATATACAACATTGTGGGCAAGGTCAAGCAGGATAGATGGTCCGATGTCTCATAGTCCGAACATATTCTCTCGAATAAGTTCTTCCCATTGCCTTCATGTTCGGGGCTTAATTTCTATTGGTGAGATTGTTTTGGATTGAGAGAGGCAGTTTGTCTTTTAATGGTTCGGTTCCATGGACATTTCCAATTCATAGAAGTCAAAGAATGTCGTCAGGGAGTCAAAAAAGATCGGTGCAATATGGTCCTCGGTTTCTCAAGAATTCCTCAAGAGATGCAAGGTCCCACTCGTTTGTAAAAATGGCTTGACCTATTGTATGGGATTTTGAGGATTTGACGCTTATGCTAGAGTAAGAGTTATGAATTTGTGTTGAATCATAAAAGAGATGACAAGATATCCATATTCATCGGTTTGTACTGTAACTTGACTATAGAAGTCTAGAATGAATCTTGGAACAATCGGTTCGTTGATTTGAAAGAGACAATTAAAGCGAATGTTAGTAAAGAGGGGGTAAAAAACGATCGTGTTGTTGGATTTATAGTAGGCTAGATCAACAACACAATCATTTATGAATGTGCGGTTTTAATAGTTGTAGAATTGGGCAATGGTAGGGGAGATGCCGGGAATTTTAGATACTTTTGGTATGTAGGATTTTGTGAGAGATATATCGGTTGTAGTAGCTTTCGGCATTTCTTCACCTAAACAAGTTATCCGCAACATAAGATGTTAAAAAAATATAATAAGTAAAATGAAATTTTGGAAAATGACAAATGTGGGACAAGGATTACTTTCGACTCTTAAAAACAAAACCTAAGAAGTAATCCATATGTTCCTTAATTTATTTTTTGACTTAATCTAGGATGTCGAAGAATATATATTAGTTATATATTTCAACATCAAGATAATGACCCAAACACTCCCTTATTAATATAAAATTTGTTTAAGCTTGTCGAAAACTATTACTTTAGTTTTTATTTTGTGTCAAGTACTATTGTTTATTATTTTTGCTTCGACAAGGTTAAATAGTGTTGTTTTGACTCAAAAATATGTTTTAAAATGCTAAACCAAACGCCCCTTTATTTTATACCTTTCATAAAATGTATCAATATATATGAATTATATACTTTGATGACTTATATAAGTTAGTTAAGTGTTTATATGAGTGACAAGACTATAGTGATGGTCATTTTGATTCTAAAAATTAAATCCTAAGAAATGACCATAAGTTCCTTTGTTTTTTATAAAATATTAAATCATTGATTTGAAATTTTTCATACATATGTTTAGATAACAATACTGATTATTTTTACATGTTTTGGCAGTAATCGTCAATGTGTAGTTTAGAAATGCATATATGCGAAAGTTCGGTCGTATGTTTATAAGCGTACATGTTCTTAAAATTTTCGACTCAATAAGTGTTTTGATTCAATCCTATCAAGGTTGTAGTATTCCTATGACTATGGGTATCATTGTAGTTATGGAATTCCTAGACCAAAATAAAAAGTATGAAAATAATGAAGAACACCCAATTTTGTTTAAGAGCAAAATTAGATGAAATCAAATGAAAAGAATAATGGAAAACTTACAATAGATGTTGTTGATTGTCTTGTTAGTGAAAGCCCTTTGCGAATTTTGGTTAATTAGGCGATTTGAAGATTAGTTTTTGAAGGTTTTTGGCTATGGTGTTCGTTCACAGGGGGTAGGAGAAGAAAATGAAAAAATGATGTATTTGCAAAAGATTTGTCTGTAAGGGGGTGGGGCCGTTTGTTTTTCAGATAGGCGGTCCTCTAAATTTATTTAGGGGGCTCGCCCACTTTACACTCGGTCCCCTTAATTTTAAAGGGGCAGACCCATGAAAAAAAATTTTCATATCGAACCTTTGGCCGTTTTGTGAGCAATGGAGTATTGCTAATTTTTTAATTAACTCATTGTTTAATTAAAAAGTTTCTTTGACTATTTCGGACGAGATAATCAAGATGTCAATACATGAGGTGATTTGAGGTGAGACGAGAATGAATAGCGAAGATAATGAAATAATAAGACGTAATTGAAGATTTCAACAAGTTGATTCCGATAGACGTAGATGATGGTTGACACGGATCCGAGGCGATCGTTGAGGTCAAAGGGAGTTTGTTTCATCCATAGTGTGTCTATGATCTTCGCGCGACTAATCCTACTTCTATGTTAATTGTTAACCACTAGCTTGCTCTTCTTCATCTACGTGAGTTTGCTACGTGGTCATAGAAGATTTCCATTTTGTAGACGTATGACTATAATCTACACGAAAGAATAGTTCATAGTGAACTAATCTCGTCAAAGCTAGAGAACCAACAAATGGTATCTCTAGAGACTACACTATTTTCTAAGAACTAATTATACTACAACATCATAGTAACACATAGACATTATATTCTACGAAGATGAAAAGTGAGACGTACCTTAGTCTTTAGAATTATCTTCATCAATGTTTAATATGTAAATGATAAGGGTTCATGGGCATCCTTATCACTGAATTCTTAATATGAAGTGAAAGATGTATGTAGAGAACACACCATTCTACGGTTGTGATGGCTTAGCCATTTGGTCCCCAAACATTTATGTATACGAAGATATTGTTTCGCATATGTTTTTCACTTTAGTTTTGGCCATACATAGTGAACAACTTCCAATTAAGTGAAAATTATGTGGATGTGAATGTTCTTATTTTGTGTTTCGGTAGTTTGTCTGCCTTGGTATCTCCTTGTTGAGGCTTTCTTGACCGAGGGCGGGACTATTAGTCTTTCTTGGAGGTAGAGTTTTAGACCTCATTGTGGGTTTAGTAAATCCAACTCTGGGTTTTAAGGAGGGTTTGTAAAAATGTTTTACCTCATCATCGCTTGCAATAGGAATTTTAGTATTGTTTATAAGTATAAATTTTGGTTTTGAATTTGATTCTATCTATTTTTCTTTCGACTGACGTCTTGGGTTTTACAAACAACTTTACATGTTTGGTTTCATAGGTGGACTCTTTGGTAAAATTTAAACTACCGGATTTATCTTGGAAGTTTTTTAAGATATTATTAATTTTCTTAAGTTGGAGTGACTACTATTATTAAATTGATTTAGCCTAGATATTTCTTTTCTAAGCTTCTCATTTTCAAGCTTAATGTCTTGACATAATTTACATTCTTCAATTACTTCCTTACCTTTTTCTAACCTAGATAGTTTATCTTTTAATTCTAGTACTTCATTTTCTAATTCTATTTTCGTTGTTTTAGTGTTTTATTTTTAGCTTGACTTTTTAGTCCTATTTGCATAGTCTACTATATTCATTATCTAAGTCATTTTCGTCTAGTGATGATTGGTCATCACCAAAGTATTCGGTTTCGGAAAGTACCTCATTTGAAGCTTTAGCCATAAGACACTTTTCGTCATTTGTCTTATCCTCTTCATCTTCGTTGCATCACTGCAAGATCTCAGACAAACGCTTTGTGATTTTTGATATCTTGATAGTTTCAGACATTCTCTGACGAGATGATTTGGATCTCCACACTTAAAGCATTTTCTTTCGCCTTTGCCATTTTTGTCGTCTTTATTTCTTTGAAATGATTTTCTCTCTTCATGTGGTTGTCTTACGAATCGTCCTCGTCTTTTGAAGAATTTCTTAAAGTCTCTTACGGCCATGGCGTATTCTCTCATACATCACCTATCGGAGGTCTGAGCTATTATACACTCAAATCATTCTAGCTTTTCAGGAAATGATATATCTTTGTTCTATTTTGCTTTTGACGGTTTTGGAGTCTTTCTTGATTACTTCTTCATAAATCTTCAAATTCCCAATGAGTTCGTCAAGTGATAGAGTTGTTAGATTCTTTGATTCTTTAATCGTCGTGACTTTTGCGCGCTATTTAGGATGCAGTGCCCTAAGAAATTTTCTAACACAATTCTTGCTCGAAAAACTTTGTCATGTGCTTTTTAGTATAGTAATTATAGTGTTAAATTTAGCAAAGGCATTTTCTTTTGATTTCATCTTCCGGGACTATGAATTTGTTCATATGTTAAACCAGACGATCTATTTTTGTTAGCTTTGATTGATTATTTCCTTGATGAATTGTATTAACAAAAGTTATCCCTAAATTTCTTTGCGGTTGGACTCATAAAAATTCTTTGTATTCTTTACGTGGACAAAGCATTATTAAAATTACCATTTTAGTTCATTATTTTTTGTAAGTTTTCTTTTTAAGATCTCATTTTGTTTATGGAAAAGTTACCAATTTCATCCTTTTTTAGTTTCGGGATTATTTTGTAATAGGAGAAAAATTCACCATCGGTTTAATAACATGCAAAGTTAGATCTTTTGATTCACATAAGTTTCGAAATCTATTTTTTCAATAATTAAATACATCATTTCAAATAGTGGTGTGGTTGTTGCATGATTGTCCTTCTAAATATTTTTTGGATTCCAATAGATCGATTCATGGTTAAAATACAATTGTATTTTAAAATTCTTGTTAGCGTGGCTATTTGATAACGATTGTAAGGTGGGTTGAATAGTTTATTGCGTTTTAAATTTAAGGTGTTTAAAAGTGTTGTAAATTTTTAGTTTCGACTTTATGTGATTTCAATCCTTGCCACCTATATATCAATATGCTTATCTAAACAATCAATAGAATATATGAGAAGTATGTAAGACAAGAAGATAAGAGTAAGTAACAATCAAACACAATGGAGGATTTATAGTGTTCGGTAACGAAGCACATCTTCGCCCTACTCCACTCCCCGAGCACCAAACTCGAGAGTTCTCTTCACTATGTCAACAAACTCCCTTATGTCAGAGACAAACCGTATACAAAGTTGCTTTACACGATTTATGGGACGCAAAGCTAAATGTCGAGTTCTAATCTTAGCTAGAACCAATCTATCACAACATAACTTCACGACTTATTCATGACTTCACAACTTCACGACTTCTTCACAACTTCACTTCACCACACTACTTATATCACAACTATCTAACACTGCTTAGTAGATCCACGAGTATTACTGACGTCACATATATAACCATAGCCTTCCCACCC
Source organism: Tanacetum coccineum (assembly GCA_026074375.1). Lineage (NCBI taxonomy): Eukaryota > Viridiplantae > Streptophyta > Magnoliopsida > Asterales > Asteraceae > Tanacetum > Tanacetum coccineum. Next base: position 23,551 of record BQNB010044299.1, on the reverse strand, counting down.
CTAAGTCATTCTAGCTACTACACACAAATACAAGATATACAATTGATTTAAAAGTTATGATATGGATGCAATAAGATTGCAATACACACTTGAGGTGTGATATTCTAGTCACTTGATGACATGAATAGTCATATTTCTCATATTGTACTGCAGTGTGAATTAAAATTGGACACTTGGAAAACAATGCTTTATCGATTAAATGATACAAAGAATTTTAGTGAGATGTGTGGCGCTCTTTTAGAAACAGAAAGGAGATGACGTGCAAAAGTGAGAAAAAATAGTTAGAGAAAAGTCAGTATTTATAGGACAAATTAGGGCGTTACCTTAGGGGCGGTCCCTTATATAGGTGGGCAGTCCCTTAAATTTAAAGGGGCCGCCGTGTATTTAGGGGGGCGCCTCTAGGCTAGGGCCTCCCACTGTTGTCTTTTTGTGTAGGGCGGGATTTTCTGGGAACTTTTTACACTTGTACACATGCTTGAAGGCTTGCACATTCATTTTATATGTATACATTACATATAATTAGGGTTTTGATGTAAACATTTACGTTTAATGCTTGTTTTTGAAATAACGTTTTGAAAAGTACATTAAATGGATAATGTACTTAGTAAAAATGATATTAGGATATAGACTTGACATATTAGGATGTTTACATGATATAAACATAGATATAGATGGCATTGATAGAGGTTGCGTGAGCTCGTTTACTTTAGAGATGCAAGTTACGTTGCATAATGAGATAAAGCAAAAAATTTCCCTGTATAAAGGTGGTATATAATAGATTCAAGTGCATCTAATTTAATAGATGGATATTTACATTGATGAAAATTGCGGGTTTTTATAGTCTCCCTCCCTTAAAAGAAATCTCGTCCCGAGATTTAGTTGGATGCCGGAGTGATGTTTGAAAACAAATGTGGATACTTGGCACGAATTTGATCTTCGCATTCCATGTAAATTCTGGTCCTCTTTTAGAGTTCCATCGTACTTTGACTATAGGAATATGACTTTGTTTCAGTTGTTTGACTTCTCGATCCATAATCTCCACTGGTTCTTCTACAAAGTTGAGTTTGTCATCAAGTCGTAGGCATTTATTTAGATTAGAAATGTGGAAAGTACTATAGGCATTACTGAGTTCTTTATGAAGCTTTAGTTTGTATGCCACTGGGCCGACTCTCTTAAGAATCTTAAATGGTCCAATGTACCGGGGATTAAGCTTTCCTTGTTTTCCAAATCGGATGATTCCTTTACGAGGTGATACTTTTAACATAACATGGTCTTCAACTTGAAATTCTAAAGGCTTCCTTCTTATATTGGCATAACTTCTTTGTCGATCTCTTGCAGCTTGCAAGCGTTGTCGAATTTGCACTATCTTTTTAGTGGTTTCATGGACTATTTCTGGTCCTGTAAGTTGAACATCTCCAACTTCGGCCCAGCAAATAGGTGATCTGCACTTTCGACCATAAAGTGCTTCAAATGGTGTTGCCTTAATACTGGCATGGTAACTGTTATTATAGGAAAATTCTTATTGGTAAGTGTTTTTCCCTTCCTTTTCCATATATCTATAACAACAGGCTCAATGCAGGTTCTTCAGTGTTTTGGATGGTTCTTTTCACTTTTTTTTTTTTTTTGCCATCGGTTCTTCAGGATGATATAGTGTACTCATGTCTAATTGAATACCTAAAGCACTCTGTAATGATTGCCAGAATCTGGATGTGAAATGACTGTCACGATCCGAGATGATAGATATTGGCACTCCATGTCGGGAGACTATTTCCTTGATGTATAACCTTGTAAGGGTTTCCATAGTATCTGTTTCTCGGGTAGGGATAAAATGTGCGGATTTGGTAAGGCAATCGACAATGACCCAGATTGTGTCATGTTATGTTTGATTTGCTTTTCGGGTAGTGTTGTGATGATATCCATATTTTTATTTCATACTTCCATTTTAGGAATAATTAAGGGATTTTACCAGTAAGCTCGGGACTGGCTTCTGACATTCTTCCTTAACTCTAGAACATGTCAAACATTTACCCACATATTCAGTGATGATTTTTTCCTTCATATTAGGCCACCCAATAAAAGTTTCTTTAGATCCTAATACATCTTGTCAGAACCTGGGTGAATGGGTGGATACTTTGATTTATGCGGAGCTCATGCATGATTAAGTATCTTTGCATTACCAAAAAGTGGTTAAACAGCTTTGGATTTTTTAATACAAAGAGTTCCATTAGGACATATTTTATTTGCTTTGTCCATTCTCATAAGCTTTTCTGCTTGATTGTTTGCTTCCTGTGTGCTTCTTTTTGGGCTTTTGAGGATTTTTGATGGTTATTTTTAGATGAATGTCATAACTAATGATCTTAATCATGTGGTTGATTTGTTCCTTACGGCCTTAAGGCATCTGCTAAACCATTTGACTTTCCAGGGATGGCTTTTTTAGCGCCATTTTCACAAATCGTAATCTGCATGCAATTCTAGCCTACGGCGGTGTCTCATGATCTATCTTTTATGATCAAGGATAAGTTGAAGAACTTTTATGCGATTAGTGAAACAGTACATTTGGTTGCATAGAGATAGTGTCTTCAAATTTTAAGACGCGAACACTAAGGCTCCTAATTCGAGATCATTGTGTGGTATTGTTTTATTAATTAGGCTTAAGGTTTGTTGGGATGCAATATGCTAACCTCTCTCTTCTTGATTATACATCGCTCCCAGACCTTGATGGGATGCATCACAGTAAATAACAAAATCATCATTTCCTTCTGGTAATGCTAAGATTGGAGCTTCACGTAGCTTCTGTTTTAGCAGTTGGAAGGCTGACTCTTGGTTTTCTCCCCAGATATACTTCTTGTTTTTATGGGTTAATTCAGTCAAAGACTTTGTAATTTTTGAGAAATCTTTGATAAATCATCCAATAATAACCGGACAAGTCCTAAGAATTGGACGTTATTTTGTGGGTTTGTATGTAGTAGGATTTGCCCAATTCTTAAACTGAGTAATTCTTGGCGGGGATTCAACATAGAAGTCCTTGATATCAATTAAGTGTCCAAGACAATTAAACGATACGAATCCAAAAATCACAATTGGTAGCGAACTTGGCATACAACTTCACTTTCTGAGATATATTCTAGGATTTATTCTCAGATGATTTGTGTGCTCTTCTTTGTTGCGAGAGTAGATGAGGAATTTCATCGATGAACACTATTACTATTTTATCAAATGTTTGGTTTTCCACACGGTTCATGTGATCAATGAATACTAGCAGGTGTATTAAGTTAAACCTAATTGGCTATCACTTGAATTTCATAATGTCTGTATCGGGTTCTGAAAGCAGTCTTGGGTATATCTTCTTCCTTAACCTCAGTTGGTGATAGCCTATCTTAAGTCAATCTTAGAGGTTAGACATCAAACCGTGATAGTTGGTATATTAAGTCATCAATCTGGGTAATAGGGTATCGATTCTTTTCGGGAAGTTTATTCAAATCCCAGGGTTTAAGTATCGATACATATTCTGAACAAGATCCGTCTTTCTTTTTAACAATTTAGACATGAGCTCCCAACGGCAATAAAGTACTTGGTCGGATATTTAAAACCTCGATCTGATAAATCTTGACATTGGTAGATCGTTCTGCATTTCTGTAGGAGCTAATCTATAGGGAGCTTGGGATACATGTGCTTATTCTGGAATTAATGATTTAGAAAGAATTTTTACTTGGCGACCACGGGAGGAAGGCCCGGTAGATCTTCAGGAAAAGACTTCTGGGGTATTTCTCTGACTACTGGGGATATCTTATTAGTCTTTTCTCGTTCTGAACTTCTTTTCCATTACTTAGGATTTCGAAAAACTTGACCTAACCTAGGGATATATATCTTACAGTTTTTTATACATGATTATGAGTTTAGTCTGGAGTTTTTCTTTGGTCAACTAGGACTGATCATAGGTTTACCTTCGGAGTGGGGATGTGGACGAGTTTCTCATCACAGATAATTCTAGCATGATACTTGAATAACCAATCCATATCAATGACGACATCAAAACTATCGAGTTTGATCGACATAAGATCAATTTGAAAGGTTGGTTTAACAAAGTCAGATTTGCACCCTGAATAACGGTGTTTGTGCTTACTAGATTTTCGATCAGCCATTTCGATATTGTAAAAGGTATTTTGGAATGAGGTGGAATATTTAGCTTAGAGGCAAGTGATATGGACTACGAAGATTTTATCCGGCTCTAGAAGATAAATTATACTCTGCTAGATGTTGGTTTAGAAGGAACATACATGTGACTACGTTCGGGTCTTGGTGAGCATTCAATATTCCTTTAATGTAGGCTCTTCCCTGGGCATTATTTTTGGTGGTCTTTCGGCACTGATTTGCATAATGCCCTTTTTCTCCACAGGCATGACAAGTAACTATCACTGGTAGCAGATTACTTCCAGTGGTTGGCCCTTTGTTTCTGCAGTTCTTGGTCAGATGGCCCACCTTGTTGCAAGTATTACACTTAACAGGCATAGGGCCTGTTGATGCAGATGTGCATTTCTTACACATGGGGCGGTTTTCAATTTACCTTTTTGTTTTCAGTTGGAGTGAGTTTGACAGCTTAAGACCTGAATGTTTCATGGCTTCCTATTTCTATTATGGTTGGTGATATTGTAGCGATGTTGGTGTTGGTTGTTACGGTAGTTGTTGTTATTTCGTTCAGGTAGTTGTTGTTTTGTTGAAAGTCGTCTGTCGTCAAACACTTTCATTGTGATCACATTGATACTTTGCCTAGGGGTGTGCTTGTTATCTGATCTGTAGCCTTTTGGGTGTCTATGTTTTATGGCTTCCTCTAGATTTGAAGGTTTCTGAGGCTTTGTAAACTTTCCCTTCCCTAATACTTCGAGGCAATCCCCCCCCCCCCCCCCCGATGAAAACTTCATCATTTTCTTAGAATCTGGTAACCAATAGTGGGACATTAAGGTTGCCCTAATTCTAGTAAATCTTCTACATATGTCTTGAGATCATTCCCCTAACAGTCAGGATGTTCAAATTCTGTATTCCATCTTTTGGACACAGTTCCGGGGGACAGTACCTTCTTTATCAAGTTGCTTCTTTATTTTAAACCATGGTAATCTTGTAAGCTTCGTCTATCACAATAGGTTGGGCAAATATTTCCACAGGATAGGCTTCTTAGTTTACAGGACCCATGTAGCAATTTTCCACCTTGCAGTCTTTGATACAGTTGCTACGGGAAAACACTAATTCAGTTCGCTCAAACCAACGGATAAGACCAACAGCTCCTTCTGAACCTTTGAAGTTGATAGGTTTGCAGATCATGAACTCTTTGTATCTACATTTTCCTGCTACATGAGATTTCTCTTGGTCTGGTGGTATTATCAGTATTTGCCATGTTAGCGGCTTGTGCTTCCAGAGCTGCGGTAACACTGTCAGCAACTAGTTTCCTGATGGCAGCTTGAGTCATGGCTGGTGCTTCAGATGTTGATGTCCTTTTGGGAGGCATTCTATCAACATAAGACAACACGTAATAAGAATGATTATCAAATGTCTTCTAAATTGAAATGTTTATTTTTTGAACTTTATGCATTTTTAAACAATTGTGATATTAGAATCCATAGATACTATTTTGATATGGATTCTAAACAAGCATTCAGATTTATTAGAAGTTCTCCTGGTATGGTTTTCATAATGCTGAAGACGGAGATGTATATTGGTCACATGATGAATATAAAATGGGATCTCCTTATATATTTATCATGAAACGACTTGCCTTTGTACTATTACATAGGTCAAAATTTGACAAGTGTTATTATTTATACCACACATTCCGTGGTAGGTCCTAACAAAAGCTAAACTAGTATCTATTATAGTAGTTCCGTTGGTCCCTTACTTGGTTGTTCTTGTGTTTATATATTGACATTCAGAAGAATTTCCTTATCTGCTTAGTGACGGAACCTGGATATCTCGATGATTTGGTTCTAGATTAGCTATCCTTTAAAGGAGCCAGAGAAATCTACAGTTATTTCCATTTCTTCTTTGAAGTTTGCAATTTGAGTTGAGGTCCTCTCGGAGTTTAGCTTCCAGATTGTCATTATTCTTGTTGTTTGATTTCCCAACCTTTTCCAGACCATTCTATTTTATTTCCACCACTTCTATAGTGCTCAATGCAGGTCGAGAGAGGGTGCTTCATCTTGATGATTCAAAAATTTCATCTATTTGTCCTCGTGACATTCCAGACTTTGTCTTTCGTGAGCTTTCTCCCTATTTTAAAGTTGAGGTAGGTCAGAAGTAAAGGTGGATGAATCGGTATCGCCTCATTTCGTAAGTGGCAATAATCCTCAGGGAAAGAAAGAATTCTTGAGGATTAAAATTAGAGATTGCATTGAAGATGGTGGCACTATAGTTGGTGGTGGAATTAGCGTAATTCTTTAGCATAATTTGATGCATGACCTTCATTAAGGGTACGCGTTAAAAAGTGGAAAGAGTTGGTGAAGCTAACGGTAACTTAAAATCCAAATAAGTCTATTAGAAGAGATAGAATAGTTTTTCACGGTTGTTAAAGCTAAGGCATAGTCAGGGGAAGCCGGGGGGGATATAGTCAGGAAAGTTTGGAAGGAGTTAAAGCTATCCCTCAATATCGGAAGTAAGGTGGCTGGGAGGGAAGACATCACTCTGCCTAACAACCCTTGTAGTAGTTAACATAAGTTATTTATATAATTGTATTAATAGTTATGTACATTTATCAGTACTATTCGGGGAGATTGTAGTGGCATAGAGGACTTTCTTGGATGGAAAAAGAAAAGTAGTTATAGTTAAGGTTTCAACCTTGTTCTCTATACAACTGTGGGCTCTTGTGTTACCAATCTATATACCCCATTTTGACATTTAACAGCTGTAGAAGCTTAATCTGGGGTATTTATTTCATTGTACATAACAGTACTTAATCAATACGATATCGATCTAAAAGGACCGTTTTTTCAAAATAAGATAGTTTCATTCATTATTTCATCAGGAGTTTTTACAAACAGGGGTCCCTAAAATATCTACTGAAAATCAAAAAGTTTGATTGATTACATTTTTTTTCAAACAAGACGATTCTTCTAGTCCGTACCAATTCGTGCCATGTGATGCTCCATTACATGAGATAAACATGATAAAAAGAGATCTCACAAAAGGTTGAGTTAAAATTAATATGTTTTATGTTAAACAGTTTGGAATACAACGTCAATAGTGGGTTACGTTATTATACACCTATAAGTGTAATAATTGCAATGAGGTTATAATTTATATATTATAGAAACAGTTATTTATTGCCTAAGCTCTGACACCGAGACCTTGAGATAATCAATAATCACAAGATGTTTGCATCATATGGGGCCTTTGTCCAAATCACCGACGTAGTGCGAGTGATTAAATAAAGTGTGTTTGGTTAAAGAAAGTATAGATTACACCAAAGGGGGGAGTCAGTCCTCAAATATAGATCTATTCACAGGCTTTTGCACTTACTCCGAAAAGTAATTAACTGTTCGTGATAGTAGGGTCTTAATGGAAAAAGTAAGGACTTAGACAATAATATAACAGGATAGCATACGGTTAGAAAAACACTCGTATTCTTGGTTTATATCATGTATCCCCCTTGCGGGTTTATGAAAAAACATTGAAGATTCTTAAAATATGCGAGGCTATGATAACTCCACCTTAACAACAGGGGGGAAATCTGATTGGATGCAATAAGTTAGCATTAGTTGAAAGTAATTGCTACGTCAACGCAAAACTGGAGTAATATGTCAAGTCTTAGTGTGATTGGTTTTTGTTTCAAAACATCATAAAGTTTAACGTTATTACTTTGAATTTATATTTATAGAATATATGTATACATGTTCGGGGCTTCCTTAAGACTAGAGGCCATGTTAAGTATCGTTTGAGGATGTTAGAGCACTTTAAATTGTAAAACCCAGCAAACTATAATAAAAACATAAATCCCCAAATGGAACCCCCTCGGTGAAAATTCCCTAGTAACGTGTTACCGGTAAGATTTTTAAGTTTCTTTCGGAAAGTAAGTCGATGATAAGTTACGTTTAATTATATATACATAATTGTTTTATAATTGCGTCGATCGGGTGGAATTTAATAACCGATTTAATGTGTTGGGTTTTAATAAAATTGGAGTTTTATCTAATATTTAATATATATTTTTATAATTTATATAAAAAAATTTATTCTTATATTTTTAAGTTTGCAAAAAAATAGCATTTTATTACCCTTGATTTATAAAACTTTTACAAGTTTTTCATTATATAATTAGTTTATATAATTTAACACCTTTAAATTTAGATCTTGGAAAGATATGGGTCCACTATTGTTATAACTTTAGAAAATGGGGAATTTTCAGACCCCTCTAGTTATTAATTTCATAATAGTTAAGATATATACCCCCTTCTATGCATGTAAACATTTGCAAATCAAGGTCCAAACAGTCCTGCAGTTTTATGTTAGAGTTCCTAATTGATATTTTTAGGTTATTGCCTTATAGAATAAGCTAAATAAGTAGTTCTTACGTAATAAAAGTTTTTGAAAAAGAATTCGTTAGCTAGGAGAAAGAATCCCAAAACGGGTCATTTTAGGGTTTTTAGTCAAAATAAATTTGCGGTTTGAGGATTCAGGCTTTCAAAAAAGGTTTATATTTGATCATAAGAGTATTATAAAATTCTAAAATAGATTATGAGCTTATTGAACAAGATTTTAAGCTTACTTGAGCTAAAATGGGTCGAATGAGGGTTTTTGGGTTTGTACGCCTAGAAACGACTTCAATGCTTCTTTCTCTTAATTTCTTGGCTTCTATTCTGATCTTGGGGATTCCTTTTGATCTTCTTATACTGCGGGAAATGGATAAGAACTCCATTTGCTGTGTTGTGTTTGAGTTTGAAGGATGAAATGAAAGGGTGTGTATGTTTCGGCTTATATAAAGGTGAAACTAACTTGGTGCCCAAGTTTTCTTGGTGGTTAAGGGTCAAGGGCTATAGGGGAGATTGGAATGGACTAAGGGAATTGCTAGGTGATGAGTATGGTAGTTTAGGAGTGTTGTAGCTTTGTTGGTAGACGGGTGTGGAGGTGGTTCGGTTTACAAAGGGGTGAAAAGGATGTTTTTGGAGTGCAAGTAGCTTACAAAGAGGTGATGGAGGTGCTTGTAATATGCTTGGGGTGGTTAGAGTAGTTAGTATATTGGTTCTTGATCGTGTTTAGGGTGCTATTTAGCTTAGGTTTAAAATAGTTGTTCAAAATGAAAGAGAAAAAAAAAGGTTTGAACAGTGGTGTAGGGTTTTGGCGTTTAGTGTTGTTAGTCTTTATAAAAGTGCATTAGGTTTATGGTTTAGGGTATTTTAAGGTTTAGGATTAAGGTTAGTGTTAGGATTAGGGTTTAGGATTAAGGTTTAAGGTTTAGGATTTTTAGGTTTAAGTGTTAGGGTTTAGTCTTAGGTTTAATAGTTAAAATTAGGGTTTAGGGTTTCGTGTTTTTAGGGTTTATGGTGTTAGATAGGTTTTAAGATGGACTTTAGGGTTTAGTTTTTAGGGTTTAGAAGTCCATGTATTAAGTGCTTTTGTACTTGTGCTCGAGTGGTGGTAAGAAACTAATGTGTATTTGGGAGGTTCAAAATAACCTAGGTTTGGTTTTCTACATTATTGACTTGTAAATTGTGCATAAATGAGTATACATTGACTTGGAGGGATTTTATATTTCAAATATTGTGGAATTGTACACCTTGGTACACATGCTTGAAGGTTTTCACTTCATTTTATAAGGTTTAAATTACATATAATTAGGTTTTGAGTTAATGTTAACGGGTAAAGTCTTGTTTGATATAACGTTGTAAATGGTATGTTTTAAAATGGATAATGTATTGGTATAAAAATGTATTAAGATTTAGTCTTGACATTATTATGATGTTTACATGATTTTAACATATGATATAGATGGCATAGGTAGAGGGTTTCGTGAGCACGTTTACTTTTTAGAAGATGCAAGTTACGTGATAATGAGATAAAGCAAAATTTCATTGTAATAAAGGTGGTATTTTATATATATACTAATAGAATGGTATTTATCAGTGATCTTATTTATATAATTTCAGTTTAATTTCATGATGAAATTTTGGGTCGTATATGTTAGCTGAATAATTTTCATCTTTTTTGTTTTTAAAGCCAGTTCCTACTTCTACTAAGCTTGTAATGGCTACTTCTCTTAAATTGGAATCTCACATTTTTAGAACTTATTTTCTTCCTCATAAATAGACTCATTTTTCTTTATTCACTAGAAGTCTCTGCCTTCTACAGTCTCTAAATCCTTTTTTTATAAGTATTTGTATTTATCTTAGATGTCCCTTTAAATCTTTTAACAGTTTGTTTCAATTTTAGTTCTTTTAGAACTTTAACATTTTCCAAACACTGATGATGAATAGTTTGAATCAGTTGATACCTCAGAGGTTCGATCTTGTAGAGAGTTAAAGCCAAATAAGTGCAAAGTTAGTTGGACTTTCTTCTGCCTTGATCACTCTAATCATTATCACAAGACATCAACATGGATCTAAGCATTTAGAAGTGTTATCTCCCACTGGCAACACTTTTTGTGTTCTCCTATTCTGTTTTCTTGGTTTTCCTTGGAGACCTGCATCTACACTTGAAAAAAAGTGTCCCATTATAGCTAGTTTAACACTCCACCTTGGACTTTTCAAACCCTATGGTTTAGTATTCATTGCTCAGAAAACTTCTTATTGTGTTCTTTCAGATTCATCCTTGCCCTTATTGTTAGCATTGCCTATCTGCCACATTAATTCATTCTCTTATAATCATACAGGTGAATTTTGGTTGCAAGTCCCCTCATTGTCAAGTTGTGGACTGTTTGGTTTGACTTGCACAACAGGTAGATAGAAAGCTCAGATGACAGCATCACTCACGTTGTTAATTATTGTTAAGGTTAACCTAGCAGTAGCTTGAGTGCTTGCAATTTTGTCAAGCACAACCATGCAGTACGTATTAACCTGCTCCATTGTGACTGATGTGTTGCTGTTTGAGGACAACAAAGGTTAATGTTTTGTGTGTTTGTTCTTGAGCTTGATATCCCTTTAACCTCTGGTTCATAGATCTTCAGGTTGTTGTAAAGATCATTCAAGCTTAATGTATCTATCTCAGGGTTGTTCTTCCACACAATGATATGTGTGTTTCATTTATTGTGACAGACTTCTTTAGAAACTCTCTATTCCAATCTTCTTGTGATATACTTTTCACCATGAAATCTCTAAAAGGACTGATAAGCTTTTGAAGCTATCAAAGGTTTGATCTAACACCTCTATGCTAGAATGCAGTAAAAATTTTCATACTGTGCTTAGAAGATTCCTCTGAGTCTTTTTTTGTTAGCAGCTTCCACTCCAATCTCTTTCAATAGCCTGCAGCAATGACTTGGCATCTTTAATAGAGTTAAACTTTAATTTATGTTCATTAGAGATTCCCATTAATAAATGTGTCTTTTGACTTTAACTCTAAACCTCTTTTGTGCCTTTTCTTTTCAAGGCAGTTTTGCCTGAGGAGCTATTATAGTCTCAACACCTTCAACAGTGTTTTGTTAATTAGGGTGCATTACCCTTTCTCTATGACTTCCTATAGAGAATAATCAACCATCTGGATGTACTGTTCTATCCTCATCCTCCAAAGCTCATACTCACCTGGTTTGAGCATAGGCACTTTTGATGCAGCCATCATATGTACTGAGTCTTAATCCATGTCTTCTTAGCAAAGTTTCCTCTTATGCAACATGCTCTGATACACTTGTCTGATTCCTACTATCATGGATCTTGAATTCATTATCTTGTGTAGGTTTTTTGATGCAAGATGATTATAAATCATACACAAAATTATGATAAGAAAATTTGTTTGATATTAATAAAGGATTATGCGGGAATCTAATCTTTAATATAAGAAGTATCTTCTATTTTGAATACGTAATTATATATGAAACATCACAGAGTAACAAAAAAATAGCTTCAATATATATTATACGCAAATTCTCTTAACTTGTAATTAGGCTTACAAAAACATTGATGCTATAACGTTATCAAATACATAAGATTTCTAGATTATTGATTTTGTTTATGATTTTAATCTCATGCCTAAGTCCCAATTTTTTACTTACCCTAGAGGAGTCCTAGATGATTTACTATTATATTACAAAAACTTAGAATATTTCTTTAATGATCCTATTCTAGATAATTTAACAATCCTTAATAAAATATGTTAATTCTTGATCTTTTTAAGCAAATCTTTATCTTTTATGAGCAAGTTTCTATCCTTTCAGCAGTTGTAAATTTTTACCGGCAATCTTTTAACCTCTAATCATTAGTAGTAGTAAATTTTTTCAACTGCAGCCATTTAAATTAGCAGCTGTTAGTAACTCTAAGAGCATCATGGAAGTCTTTTTAATCCCAACACCCATACACTTGAGGTTAAGTCGTGGGTGATGATTGCTAGCGTTACATACCATTTCGATGAAGGGACGCCTACGTAGGGTGAAGGTAGTGTGTAATTGGTATGGGTTTTAATACTTCATCTAAAACTAACCCAATCATATATAGGTTGATGGGCTGGGTCGGTTCCTCTGTTGTCTCTAGTTTTACATTAAGGGTGTAAAAATTGGGTCAAAAGTTGAGGCTTCCTGTTCTATTCAACAATAGGAAATCCCTTAGAAACTAAGAAAGAGGTCCATCAATGTTTATTTGTATTTGAAGCCTAGATTCCTCTAAGTTTTCCTTGTGGTCCAAAAGGTTCTTCCTCCATTGGATTCCTATAGTAGCTTTCTACTTCTTTTCGGATGGGAGTCACGGGCGGTGTGTATAACTCAATTGATGGGAGGACTTGTGGGGTGCATTGTGGGCTTTCTTCGGGATTTTCTATCCTTATCATCCATTCTTATCTAGATAACCCTTATGGGATCATTCATCGTAACCATGCCATGCACTTAGGTATCTTTTAACCTTAATTATATCACATTTAAAATCCTTGTTATATGTTTTCTTTAGGTGAGACCTTACGGGCAATTCTATCATGTCATCTAACTTACGGGTCATTGCTATGGAGCTCTTCTCAAAAGTTTAAGGCAATTAGTCACTTTTCTTAAGGGTCTCACCAACAAAATTTGATCATAAACACGAAGGTTATTCATACGAATACCATCCTGCGGTGGAAGGCATCATCATGGTTTTTAATTTCAACTCAGGTAAGCATTTTGTTGTGCGTGGTGGATATCTACTTCACATCATCATTTTATATATTTCCTCAAGATTCTCTAAGTCGCCCTCAAGATTCTAGCGGATGATCTTTTGTCCAACGGTGTTCAGAAGGATGTTGTTGATAGAATGTATGCATGTTTAATGAATCAACATGACGAGACGATGTCTCCCCTTATTCTTTTAACAGTGTACTAAAGACGTTGATAAATTCGTCTTTTTCAACTTGTGCATTTTCTACATGAGTTCCTGCTTGATTAATGTTCTTTTATAGCAGTGAGTGAAAGTTTGGTGATTGAGTTGGGTGCTTGGACTTTTGTTGTTTAAGGTGTTGTTTGGATTCGTCAATGGCAGGTGTTTCTACAACATACGGGTTGTTGTAAGTAGATTGAGTTGTGTTTTGTTCGTTGACGTTTTTCAGTGCATCAGTAGTTATAGGCAGTTAATGCGGGGATGAGAAGACATTGACACAACTTGGATGTAGATCCATTAGAGTAATTCATCAGACTAAATAAGTAAAAAGCTACTCATTTGACAATTGTTACTATTCAGCTGATTGAGGAATATTTTCTTGACATATGGTGACCGGGATTAAACTTCTGGGTTCAAGTGCGTTGGTTAGACATTGTGGAACAGGGGTCAGAATGATGTGATCTAATTGCCATCAGAGGTAATTCATTAAAGTTATAATGAATGGTTTCTCAACGATCACTACTTGTTCTTTTGTTATATACCTGTATAGCTCTTGACTGATTAGTAAATACCCTTACAAAAATCATTGCATCACATTTTTCCTTCATTTTGGTAAGATTTTCAACATCTTTGACGTTGTAGCAAGAGAGCACAAAAATGTGAAAGAAACTTAATAAGACGGGGTATTCCGGCTATTGTTGTTGTCTAGCGGTTTATTGTGTGTTTTCTCATGTCGAGGAATTACGACGCACAATCCTTGGTGTTGTTTGCTCGAGTAGTGAAAGGTTTTAGTAAAAATTTGCTTGTTTGCAATTGCTTCAGCCCAAAAAGAACAATAAGGAACTTTTGCGGCGCTTTTCTTAGCAGTGTTCGAGACAAAACACTCAACAAGAGTTGGTTCCGTCTTTCGACAACACCGTTTTTTTTAGATGTTCAAGCAGTTGACGTTTGGTGTTTAATCCTTTCTTGAGCAAAGTATGCATGAAGAATTTTATTCAAGAATTTTGTGCCTTTGTCAGTTTGAACTGTTCTAACTTAAGCATGAAGTCCTTTTTGAACAAGTCTGAGGAAATCAATAAGAACTTTAGGTGTTTTGTATTTGGACCTCAAGAAGTGAGTCCAAGTATATCTAGAGTAGTCATCAACTATTACGAGAACATATTTCTTTCCATTAATACTTTCTACCCGTATGGGACCACATAAGTCCATGTATAGAAGTTGTAACCATCTTTTGGAGCTCGGGGTAGTCTTTATGTGAAAAGACTTTCGTTTGGCTTTCCCTAACTCACAAGAAGAACAAAGATGATCTTTGACGAATTTTAACTTTGGAAGACCAATCATAATATCATTCTTTGACTAGCAAGGGTTTTTGTGGGCAATCGAAGTTCAACGTGAGATTGATGAGATTATGCCATAACCATGCTTGAGACGGGATGTAGCTTTTCCGACATAAGCCAAATTGGATTGGGAGTTGGATGGGCTCTTGAAGAGTGATGGAATACAAATATTGTGCACCCGAGAACCTGTGAGTAAGAACATTTCCTTTATAATACTTATGTAACATGTCGACTTCCGAAAAAAAAAGCAACCTTCCAAATCCGCATACAGAATTGACCAACAGGAAAATTAAATTATGATTAAGCCTCTTCAACAAATAAACCCTTTTTTGATAGTGGATATTTACTATAGAACCAAATCTCCATAACAAGAAGACGTTCAGTGCAACTTTTGATCTTTCTCTAAACTTCACCGTACCCAGAAAATTGCTCCATTTTAAAATTACTCTTAGAAACTTTGATTTCCCATCATGTGCTTTGAGCACCCTAAATGTCGTTGATGAATAGAATTATCTCTTTGTGCTGCAAATGTATTAAAAAGACGGATGGAGCAGTATTTGATATATGGATTTCCTTGAGGTGTGGGTTCTGAAAATAGTAGTAGGTTAGCTTAATTCTAAAAGGCATACTACATTTGGTTTAAATTCATGTACTATCTTAGGTCTTCCATTTATTTTCTGGTGGTGTGTTCTAAAAGTACCATACATTTACATGTCTTACTACATATGCTCATTATAGCTTTCTAATATGGCCATCTAGGTTTCTGGTTACTGGATTTCTAAAGCAAATGTTCTCTTAAGGGACGTATGCAACAGCGTTTGGTTCATGTTAGCTTGGGTTTGTCTAGTACTAATTGAATAACCTTAGGTTTTTTATCCTAGAATTCTCGCATTGATATAATGAAGAACACACTTATCATGTGATTTGTCAATTTCAACACACATTTTCCACAAGTAACAAAAAACAAAGTTGTCATTGAGATCTTAGCACCTTTTAAACTATCATTACACGTTAGTTACAGACGTTTTATTTTTAGAAATCTTGAAAATTCCTACTGTTGCCTTTCTAACTTGTTGTTTCTTTCCCTATCAACTATTGTTTGCCATGAACTCTATCTTCCAATCATTGCTATTAAGCTGTGCGTTTATGCTTATTACTAGTAGTGGAAATTACTCTGCTAGAGAATGACACATGTTTGTTAGTTTTTCTAATGTCTTGAGGCAACTGTGGTGTTCTAGTTGGATTAGGCTTTGTGTTCACTTTATACATTCCTGAAGCAATCACATTTGTGTTATTTAAAATTGACTTCACATTCCGAGGCAAAATCTAAGCATTGACTGGTTTTGAAAAATTATTGGACACATTATTTGTGGTAACTGAGTTTGACTTTGAAAAATCTTTCTTTGCAAGAGAATCTGAATAAGTAGCCGGTTTACCTAAAACTGATTGTCTTTGACTTTTAAAAGCATTTGTATGATCGATAATAACGTGGTTTTTCAAACTTAGTTTCCATAGATTTTCCTTTCAAGTTTTCAATGAGTTTCTTCAACTCACTTATTGCAATGCCTTTGTCTTATAATTGAGCTTTCAAGTCTTGAATTTCAAAATATTTTTCATGTTCTTTCAAAAATACGTTTGACTGATTTTCTTTGAAAGCGTTGTCATTTTTTATTTATTCTTTACATTGTTGTAAAGCAACTTCAAGATTAATTGCATGTTTCTAAGTGCTTCAAAACTCTTTGACGTTGTCTTACTTTTTGAAAGCTCTTTATCAAGACGTTCACATTTAACAAATTGGTCTACATAATCACATTGTAAATCAGGTGGAATTTCATCAAGGTTTTTTATTAAGTATATTACACCAAAGTATAAAACATTAATGTGATCAAACATAATAATATTCGTTGAAAAATGTCGTCGGATTTTCATTTCAAACAAAACTTTGTTTTTAGTGTTTCGAGTTGTGTTTATGAGGAGAGTCTACCTTCATGTTCAAGTGAATTAAAGGTATCTCAAATAAATGCAACATTTCCTCTTTCAAACAAAGTGAAATTTTCTAAATCAGCTATTGATTCTTTGAAATTTGGGGATAAAATTTTTCGTCAATTGAATTTGAATGATTGGATCTATGGTCACAAAATACTGTTTGTTTAGCGATTGTTTGGTTTGCAAAGTTCCACTCCATCAAACATTTTGTCAACACTTCTTTTAATTTTGAAGAAAAGTTCTTTAGAGCTTTTACACTTTTGATCCCACGAAATGGATTCATCCATTCGTTTTTCTAACAAAGTTGTTTGTTTATTAATAGACTCTTTTGAATTTTCATTCTTGACAGGTGTATGACTCATTTTTGACCTTTCTGAAAAATATCTCTGTTGAGGCGACTATTCACGTTGTGGAACGAAAAAATCATAAAGATTATTCAAGTTTTTATAATCAAAAGGTTTGATTAAATCACTTAATTTTGTTCAACTTTCTTGGGCAAGATGATTTGTTTCTTTAGATCCAGGAGCTAACATTAAAGCAAGATTATCATTATAGCAACCTATATCATACAGACGAGGATTCTCTCTTTGAGCTTTCTTGAGGAACTCACATTTTACAAAACTCGTTTTACAATTACGATTAAGCATATTCATTGCTTGAATTGATTGACCGGTTTTATAAACAATATCATCCAAAACTTTTATTTTATTTTATAAAGCAATGACTTTTTCAAGTTTCTTGTCTTCACGAGTTTTGTAAAACTTCTTCTGAGCCTCTTTTTCTTGTGATATTATGGAGATGGTTTCTTGATGTGCAAAAAGCTCTTTTTTCATTTCTAAAATCGTTTGATTTAAATCATTTATCTGTCGAGTATGTTGATTAAGTGACTGGTATGTGCTTAATTACACATACAGTTTACCTATAAAAACGAGCTTATTTGACCAAAAACGGACATAAAATGCCAAATATATGCTTGTTTTGCTATTTGTGTTGTGCAGGTACCGGATATTCACTAAAGGACAAAAACGAAGCCAAAACCGACAAAACCGAGCACGGGAACAGAAAGAGCATGAAAAAGTCAAAGTCAAAAGTCAACACAAGAAAATCAAAGTCAAAAGCGAAGCCGAAACCGAAGAAATACTTAATGGGCCAACCCGCACCCATTAAATGG
>BQNB010044298.1:0-44974 GCA_026074375.1 Tanacetum coccineum | reverse complement strand
CTTCTTGAGGACCGGACGTGCCTTAATTGATGTATATGGAGAAGAAATAACCCTTAGGGTTAATGATAAAGCCGTAATTTTTAATCTCAATCAAACTACGAGATACTCCTCTACATATGATGATATGTCTATAAACCAAATAGACGTCATTGACGTTGCTTGTGAGGAGTATGCTCAAGAAGTGCTTGGTTTTCTAATAATTCTATGAGTGACAATCCCATCCTGACTTTTGAGCCTATTATTTCCGACTCTTCTCCTTCCTTCACTCCGTTCGAGGGAAGTGACTTCATTTTGGAAGAGATCAAGGCTTATCTCAAAGATGATTCAATTTCACCAGAAATTGATCATGCCGACTTTGATCCGGAGGGAGATATTTGTTTGATTGAAAAATTGTTAAATAATGAACCGTTTCAACTCCTTCCGATGGACCTAAAGCAAGTAAAAGTGACCAAGGCAAAATCTTCAATTGAAGAGCCTCCGAAATTAGAATTAAAAGATTTACCATCTCATTTGGAATATGCTTACTTAGAGGGAACCGATAAGTTACCCGTGATTATTGCAAAAAGTTTAAAAGATGATGAAAAAGAAGCCCTCTTAAGGTGCTTAAATCACATAAATGGGCCATTGCTTGGAAAATCACCGACATCAAGGGTATTGACCCTCGGTTTTGCACTCACAAAATCTTGATGGAAGAAGATTATAAACCCGCGGTACAAAGTCAAAGACGGGTTAACCCAAAAATTCATGAGGTAATACAAAAGGAAGTTATCAAACTCCTTGATGTCGGAATGATTTACCCGATCTCCGATAGTCCGTGGGTAAGCCCCATTCATTGTGTACCCAAGAAAGGTGGTATAACCTTAGTTATCGGGTGGAGAGTTTATATTGACTATAGGAAATTAAATGAAGCTACTCGTAAAGATCATTTTCCGTTGCCATTTATGGACCAAATGTTAGAAAGATTAGCCGAAAATGAGTTTTATTGTTTTCTAGATGGATTTTCGGGATATTTTCAAATCCCAATAGATCCACAAGACCAAGAGAAAACCACTTTCACATGCTCTTATGGAACTTTCGCTTACCGTCGCATGCCTTTTGGATTGTGTAATGCTCCCGGTACTTTCCAAAGGTGTATGATGGCCATACTCCATGATATGATCGAAAAGACTATGGAAGTTTTCATGGATGATTTCTCGGTATTTGGGGATAGTTTTGCTTCTCGCCTCTCCAATTTAGACAAAATGCTAAAAAGGTGTGAAAACACGAATTTAGTTCTAAATGGGAGAAGTGCCATTTTATGTGTAAAGAAGGAATTGTGTTAGGTCATAAAATTTAAAAGTTCGGGATTGAGGTCAATCGAGCTAAAGTTGATGTTATCGCTAAGCTACCTCATCCGACCACCGTAAAAGGTGTTAGGAGTTTCTTAGGTCATGCACCGACGTTTTACACAAGACTTTTCCAAAATAGCTAGACCTATGAACTCATCAGCTCTGAGAAGGAAACACCGTTGTGTTTTCTAAGATTATATTGATGCTTCGAAACTCTAAAAAGAAGTCTTACCGAAGGCTCCTATCTTAGTTGTCCCAGATTGGAACCTACCTTTGCGAACTTATGTGTGATGCAATGATGTCGCGATTGGTGCGGTTTTAGGACAACGAAAGATGAAGCACTTCATCCTATACATAATGCAATAAGGACAATGACCGAAGCTTAAATTCATTACCTTACGACAGAGAAAGAAATGCTTGCCGTAGTGTATGCTAGAAAATTTGGCCATATTCATGTCCTTATCTAAAAGCATAGTGTATACGATCACTCGGCTTTAAAATAACCTTTATGAATAAACAAGATGTGCCAATCCGAGGTTGCTCCGGTGGTTCATCTCCTACAAGAATTAGATATCACCATCCGTGATAAAAAAGGAATGGAACCTCGCAGCCATCATTTACTAGTACTTGAGATCCACATAAGGATTTTTTCGAAAACAAAGACATAAATGAAATTTTTCCATTATGAGAATCTTAGTGTACATATCAAGTAGAAAGTACCCCATGGTTTTGCGAATTTTGTCAAATTTCAATGCGGGAAATGTTATCACAAAGGAATGACGACTCAACAAAAAAGACGTTTTTCAAGACGATAAACATATTTCTGGATGATCCAATCTTTTTCCGTATTGGTGCGGATCAATCATTCAAGTGTGGCATGGGCAAGAAGCTATGATATCCTCAAAGCTTGTCATGAAGGACCCACGGGGGCCATCATAGTGCAAAATCTCACGTTCAAAGTATTTGATGCCGGTTTCTAGGCCGACCATGTATCGAGATGCCCATACTATAAACAATCTTGATTACGAGTAAAAGACAAGGCAAAATTTCACAACGAGATGAGATGCCTCAAAATACTATTTAAGTTTGTGAAATCTTCGATGTATGGGGTATCAATTTTATGGGACCTTTTCCGTCACGTGGAAATAAATACATCCTCGTTGCCGTTGATTATATTTCGAAGTGGGTAGAAGCAAAGGCGCTCCCCACAAATGATGCTCGAGTTGTAGTTAAGTTTTTGAAATCTCTTTTTTGCCGATTCGGAACACCTAGAGCTATTATAAGCGATCGTGGACCCACCCAAAATTTTTATTTATTTTTTTTTTGCAATGAATCAATTTACTAAAGTAAGGGCTAAATGGGTCACTCATCGTCCTTGCTTACCGCTTATCACCCTCAAACGAGCGGTCAAGTGGAGGTGTCCAATCGTGGTTTGAAACGTATTCTTGAAAGGACGGTTGGAGAAAACCGTGCCTCATGGTCAGACAAACTAGATGACGCTTTATGGGCATTCCGTACCGCTTTTAAGACACCGATTGGTTGTACGCCTACAATATTAGTAGACCGGAAAGTCTTGCCATTTACCTATTGAGTTAGAGCATAAAGCGTATTGGGCTTTGAAACATGCTAATTTCGATCTTAAAACCGCGGGTGATCACCGGAAGCTTCAACTTAATGAACTTAATGAGCTTCGTGATCAAGCTTACGAGAATTCTTTGATATATAAAGAGAGAAAGAAGAAGCTTCATGACTCTAAGATCAAAAACCGCATTTTCAATGTTGGTGATCGAGTTTTACTCTTCAACTCTCGTCTAAAGATATTCTCGAGAAAGCTTAAAACTCGTTGGTCAGGACCTTTCACCATCACCAAAGTTTTTCCATACGGAACCATCGAGTTATCTCAACCCGATCCAACATATAAGTCGAATGTCATCGAGTGAAGCTATACTTTGAAGGGGTCTTACCAATCCAAGGTATCCAGATCTCCTAAACTCACCAAGGACAATGAATTCGGATACGAGTCCAAGCTATGTGACTCGGTTACCAAAAACAAAGCGCTTCATGGAGGCACCCCCATCTTATCCCATTTTTCTTTATTTCTTATTTCTATGTGATGTGAGAGGCTTGTTACTCTTCTGATTCTAGAGTTTGTGCTTGTGATTTTTTTTGTATATTGACCAAATTATTCTGAAGACTCTCGTGTTCGGGTGGTTTTGTCCGGTCCACTTGAGCTTCCTAGCCTTGCTTGCCATTAGCTTGGGAGAAATCCGAATATCCTAAGATTATTCTCGACTAACAATTTATCGTTCAACATACTTGATAAATGTGCTTGAGATTTTTTGTATACTTTCTTCATGCTGATTTATGCATTCGACTTTTTGAGTTTCTAGTAGGGTTTTAAGTCTGGCTAGGAAAACATTGAGGACAATGTTTAATTTTATTATGAGTAGTATTATCGTCTAATGATTCTGAAACTACCTTTGCCGTTGTTCTCACGTACCCCTATTTTTTTTTTTTTCCCCACCAAATTTTTTTTATAAATATGAAAAAAAATAAAATTTATCAAAAATAGAATAAGTGTTTGTCACAATTTTGACCTTTTATACTGGTAGAATAAGAATAAATTTGACCCGATCGAGCGTGGTTAGCTCTAGCTTGTTCCTTAACTTTTAGCTAACTTAGCGGAAAAATCGCGGAATAACAAAAAATAGAATAGAGTTAAGTATGAGTTGGATGCTAAACAAGGATTATTTGGAAATCTTAAGAGCTCATGTATGTAATTTGTGGCTTTTTCTCCCATAAGCTCTTAACCGGACTAATCATACGTGCTATTTTTGGAGATTAAACTTAAATCAACAAATTTTATATAGTTAATAGCAAAAATTTTAGTCTTAGTTCAAATTTATACTTGAATTTTTCAAAAAGAAGTCTTCTCTATATATATAAAAAAGGAAAAAATATGAAATGAAAAAAAAATAATAAAAAATATATATAATAATAATAATAAAACTGTGGGCTGATAAAAGTTTACTGCCTCTTGCCGGCTCACAACCGATGTGGTAGTCTTCTAAAGAAAGCTCATAGTAAGAATAAAAATCCGAGACTGATAAAAGTTTGCTGCATCTTGCCGGCTCACAACCGATGTTGCAGCCTTTTAAAAGGTCGAGGTTACAATTGCATAACATGCCGTTTACTAGATTAATAAATAGATCTCTATTTTGATAAATTTAAATATGCTTTTTGAACTTTGACTATTTCATTTAAAGTTTTTAAAAAGTTATGTATAGTACGTGAAACTAGAGTTCATTGAAACCTAAGGTCCGAGATTCCCGATACTATCCATTGTGGCTGTCAACAGCCTGGTCACTTAGCCGCAAGGTTGAATTGCCAAATGGAAAGTCGCTACATGGATATCTCGCCTTCAAACTCATTGTTTCTCAGTGAACGAGAAGCATAGAATTTTGCCAAAATGTTGATCCCATGGTTAAAATTCAAAATAGCACCTTCACCTAAGATATAAAAATATCGGGAGTGAAAAGTTCACAGTTGCAAATATAGTAGTGTTACATTTAACTAATATTTAGCTGTGATTTCGTTTAAGCTTGGATGTGGGAGTAAGTGAAAAAGTCAGGGACGATAAATTTATCCTTTTTAGGGCATTCTTGGATCGAAATGCATCTTGTTTTATGATCCCTAAACGGTTTTATGGAAAATAACGAAATCAGAATATTCTAGTTAGTTTCATAAAAAAATCATAAAAATAGAAAAAAGTTTTGAAAAATGGGAAAATAGGGTGTTTTAAAACTTGTGATTTCTTAACTCTCCCCACAAAAGACTTTGCTACTTATCAAAGGATTAGTTTGGGGAAGTTTTGAGGTATTTGGTTTTAGGGCATATAACATTGCGTGAGGACACGGCAATCACTTAGTTTGGGGAGTTTTGATATGTGAGAAATCACATATCATTTTTGTATCAAAACGAACCCTAAAATGATGAAATTATGCAAAATTATGCTTGTATTTGTGTATTTTATTGTTTGTGAATGTGTAGGTACAGATATTGCAAATATCACAAGAAAACGGTCAAAATCGGGCAAACACGAACACGGGAACAGATGGAGTACACAAGAGACGGAAAGGTTTAATTAATGGTCAACAAAGTCAACCCTGGTCAACTCTTGGTCAACCCACAACTCGACAAATCCTTCAAATTACCACAAAAGCCCTTATTGTTAAAACAATTTCACAAATGGTCCTTAAGTGACTAACACCGTTAGTCCTCTTTTATTAAGAAGATAACGGTCGTTAAGTGTTAATTACATATACTCTTTATCCCTTTACCATTAACCCAGCCCAAATATTAAACTCCTAGCCCAAGTCAAAGACCCATAACCCTCAGTCAAACCAAACGAAAAACAATAAAAAATGAAATGGCGCGTAAAACCATTTTACTATTCATCTTCACCCCCAAATATTACCCTGCTAAATCAAGAGAGAAAAAACCCACGCCCCTTCAATTAACTACGTGGCTTAGGGATGCTTAGTATAAAGCTCCACGCTGGCATAAAGATACATCACCAAGAGCTCTTATTGGTCAAAACTGACAAGGGGAATGACACGTGGGATGATAACAAACACACCTTTGATGGGAATTTTACACTAAATCAAGACCAAAAGAAGCACAAAGCCTCTGACACAAGGATTGCCACGCTGGCAATCCGTGTGATCACATTTTGATCTAACGGCTAAGACGAAGGATCCAATGATTGCAAGATAATGAAGGGTGAAGATCAAGACCAATGGGAGCATTTTTGAAGACCTAGAAACATCTATCTCTGGCTATAAATACAAGTCCTGCCTAACTCACAGGATATCTAGCTTAATTTAGTGTAGCCTTAGTGTAAACATAGCTTATTGTAATTTTTAGCTTAAATGTGTCTATTAAATATTTGAATCACTTTTAATGCATTTGTAAATCATTTTTATTAATAAAAATGTAGTCACTTTATTAAATCTGTGATTTATTTATTTCACTTAACATGAAATGGTTTAAATAAGCTTTAAACTGTTTAATAAGCTCTCCATAAGCTGTCATTTTTACTCTTAAGCTAGCTAATTACTCAACTAAGTTCTTAAAAGCTTAGTTAAGCTTATCTTATTCAAATCTATAATCAAAATACCACGGCTTATTATGGAAGGGAAGCCAATAAGTATGGCTTCTAGACCCTACTAGCTTATCATTTGATAAGTTGGAGCTTGTTGAAAGCTCATAAGAGCATTTGATAAGCCTCGTTTAAGCAGAGGCTCTTGTAAGTTTCCTTTTTACATTTTTAGCTTAATTTTGCATTAATAGCTTATAATTGCTTATCTATGCTTATTGTGTGCTTAAATCTGCTTATTAGGTCTGATATAAGCTTGTGATCATCTAGTATCTCTATTTTGTCCCTTAATTCTAAGTCTCATAAGCCAAATATGGAATTGAGTGAAATAAAGGGGTGTTTGGCATTAGACAACACTAACTAAGTTAGTGTTGTCAAAGGTTAGCTAGTCCTTTAATTTGATCTTTGAATCCATTTAGAGGTTTATGAGAGTAGGTTTTAAGGTTTTGAATAAAGTTTATTAGCTTTGGTTGTGAGTTAGCTTAAATGGTTAGAATCTGTTAGCATAATTTAGATCATAGTTCATTTTAAGCTCAAGTTGGATTTAGCTGATTTAGTTTCTTAATTTGCACTCAGTTTAGTGTTTTAAAATGGTAGAAGCTTAGTCATTGAGCCTGCACTTTTTGGATTTGAAATTTGGTTCATTTTGGTGCACACTGCATCAGATAAGGAAAATAGACAAAAGACCTATTTCTAGCTTAATTTTCAGGGGGTATAAGTAGTTTTTAGGTTTTAAAATTCAAAGCACAAGTAGATTTTAGGTCACTTTCAATCTGTTTCAGCCTATTTTGCTTTTAAAAGTCATCTTGTTATCTGTTTTTAAGCTCAAAAATACAGCAATTTGTCTTTTGAAAATTAAAAACATACTCAGCTCCTACTGACTTAATAACATTTTCCATTTAGAATTTATCATTGTTCATTTAAATTTCCAAAATGTATTTCAATTATTGTTTTAGTATTTTAGGTCTCTTTTTAGTGTAATAAAGCCAAAAGTCATAAGGATCCTTACTTATTGTAAAAATAAGCTCAAGTAGCCCTATGACTAGTTTGGGTTAACAGTTTTTGTCAAAGAGATTATTTGAGATTTCTAGCTTATAGCTTAAGTTTTTGTTTAGTTGTTGTTTAAACTAGCTTATTAGGTTAATGTTTAGTAGTTCATAGCTTATTTATGTTAGGTTTTTACTATTAGATCATTTCATAAAAAACCAAAACATAGTTAAAATAACTCATGTAGCTTTTTCATTTCACTTTTTCAGTGTTCATTTTAATTTCAAAAAGTATTTTGCTGGTAGTTTTAAGTAGCTTATTAGCTGAACTTTAAGGTAGAAAATGAAAAACTATATGCATAAGTTCCAGTTAGAAGTACTTAAAATTAAGCTCTAAGTTTGCCTGTTCAGGCCTGTTGGTTTGCATAATTGCCCATGTTGATTTTTTCAGCTTATTGCCCTTTTCTTTTGCTTATTACTAGTATAGACTAGCTTATTATTAAAAGTTTATAGTTTTAGGTCACTTATAGCTTATTTGGTTCTAGCATTTACTTATTATAGTTCTAGCTTATTTGGTTTTGATAAAAAGTAAAAAAAACCACAAACATGCAAAGTGAGTTATGTCTGTTTAAATAAGCTATTTTCAGCTTATTTAAGAGTTTTAAAAAAAGTTGTTTTTAGAAAAAAAGTTTCCTTATAAGCTGATTTACAAGTTTGCTTTTGAAAGTTTTTGCAAAAAGTTAAAAGGGGAAATTGGGAAGTCAAGGGTGAGCAAGGCTCGAACCCTTGACCTCAACCAACCTCTACCCTTTATAACGTCTCAACACACCACACTCAAACCATCTCTGCCCTTGGGTCTTTTCTGTCTACCTTTCTTTCTTTTATTCTTTTAACACCTCTTTGAGCTCATAAGAAAATAAGCACTTCGCGTGCTTAAATGCTTTTTTACAGCTTATTGAATTACGATTTTTAGGTTTTTATATTTTTCCTGCATTCTTTAGCACTTAAGCAATTTTTAGTATTTTTCTTAAATTTTTATTTCAAAGTTTTACATTTTTCGTGAATTAATTTTGTTATAAACTTTAAAAAATCATAAAAAAAATAGAAAAATAATCAAAAAAAATAATTTTCTTTTTTATAAAATTTTCTTTTATCATATTCTAGGCTTAGGTTGAAATTCTTTCGTAGGATATTTCGAAGTTCAATTTTAAAGACGGGATTCGATCCCCGTTCTCGTTTTCTTTGTTTTTAGCTCAAATTACTCCCTCGGTTTAGAATTTTCTAGCATTTTACTTTAAATAGTCATTTTAGGATAGAAAAGTTTCAGAAAAGCATTTAGGCTTAATTTAGTGTTCTTGCTTATTGTCGTGATTACTTTACTTTCCGTTATCGTTTTTTTCTCGTAGTTAGATTAATTTGCTTTATTTGCTCACTATATAGGATTTAAGAAAACAAATCATCTTCGAACCAATTCAAGTCATTGTCCAAATAACAAACGAGGTCTCAATTTCATAAGTCTTTGGGAAAACGACCCGGTAATCACTTACCGGTTAAACGTGTAGTATTTTTGTAAGATTTTTCCTACTACCTTTGTCCTCAAGGGTAGTTTTGGAATTTTCTTTCTACTTTATATTATTATACTATTAAAACTATACACCAAGATGCAAGTAGTTTGAGTGTGTGAATGTCAATCTTTGATATGGTTCAACGTTGAACCTTTAAAGCTGCTATAAAGGCAATTTTCAAGAGGGATATGAAACACATAATGGACACGTGCAGTCAAAATAGGATTTGTTTCTCCACATGTTATGGAGTAAGATATTACTGGACCCCTCAATGATTTGAACAGATGTATGTGCGGCCGCATCCAAATATAATTAAGATGATACTTGATTGATTTGGTAATCTAGTTCAAGTCTATATCGAGAACAAAATTGAAACACATAAATTGACTTTTGATCCATGTCAGATGTTCAACATAGTATCTATAACAAAGGATGATTGATATCTAAACCATTTAAATGAGATGTTTAAGAAACTATCCTCATATGTCTCTGGGGGCATTGACGTGTTGCCTAGACCTGACCTTCTGCTGTATCTTACTTGATTATTATGACGTGCGCATGCGGGAGCTGTTGGAGTATGCTCGTGTCATAATAACTAATTATATGGCTAGACACATCTAATCCTATGGGGTCACACACATATACACTGAGGTACCATTTTATATATCGTGTTTATTGTATTTACAGTACATAAATAACCCATGTAACTCGGGATCACTATTGGGCTTCTAATAACTAAGTAAAGTACTTATTATCTTGGACTTGGAAATCAAATGGGAGCCTCATTTGAGCCTTCATAGTGTCCGGCCTATATGGAGGTCAAAGAGGGGATGAGATCAAATCTTTGGTAAATAAATAAGGGATATCTTCTAATTAAATGTGATTACAAATTACCAAAATATTTCTCCCCTCCTCTCCCTTACAATAACACGACACATACACACTCTTTCTTAAGGGTTTTATGTGTTCTTGTTTTCTATCACTTTGTATCTAGTTTATTCAAGGTGAATTCCATAGTTACGGGGTTTAGACTAGCATTAATTGGTATACAAGGAAGTGTAGTGTGGATACATCATAGAGGTGATCTCCATTTGATCACTTGGTTTCACTTTGTGCTTCGTGTTAGGGTGAAGGTCACCGGTTGATTCTACTAATCACGCTACAAAGGTATTACTTTTCTTGTTTTTCTTTGATTGATCATACGACTCTATGGATCTGTTGATAGGTGCTTGTTCCGCTGCGTTTAATGTTTGTTTATATGTTATTCATTTAATTTAGCACCTATAGTGGTATCACGATCCATCATATGATGTCATATGATCATCTTGTATGCGTAAAAATGGCTAAAACGCGTATTTTTAATGGAATCAAAAGGATAACTTTAAAACAGCCTCTAAGGCTTATTTTTTGAAATTAATTCGACCCATATAGGGTCTTATGATCTGGTATTTTTGATCCCATAGCCATTTGTTATGCATACTTTAATTGGTTTGTTATCGAGTACGTGTAAAAGGGCCTAAATCGCACGTTTTGGAACGATTCTTGAATCGGTTTTAAATCAGCCCCTTGGGCATTAATTTCTCAATTAATATGGTTTTTATAAGGTCTTTAATACAATACTAAGTTATCTTTAAGCCATTGGTTACACGTACCAATCGGGGTTTTAATTCTAGCTAATTTATTTCTTCGATTCGTTGGCTAAACAATATATTTCTTGTTAATCATTGTGTTTCCATGGAAAATACATGCATGTTTGGCCATGGACTTAGCCAACACCTTGTTAATACATGATATTATGGTATTAGTATGTTTTGTATGCAAATCCGATGAAAACCATGACCACTTGTGACTTGTTTCGCTTGATATTGCATTTAATTTTAGTTTTGGGTTTTGACATTGTTTCGGCTTCTTTTTGTATGATTTTAATTTTTATTGTAGCCATTGGTTGGGCACTTTATAGTATTTAGATGATAGGATAAATGTATTTAATCATAAAATTATTGTAACCGATGTTTGGATTCGAATGGTGCAAAAGTTAAAGGCATAAAGTCAAATTCGGAGCTGCTGGAGTAACCTCCACTAAAAGTAGGTTTCCTGGAGTTATATAAGGAGTTAGAAGCTAAAATTTTGGGAAAAGGAGCACAACTCCTGGGGATACCATTTCTTCAACTGGAGCTCAGATTGGGGAAGACTCCTTCTAGGAATTTCAGGCCCGTCAAGTCAGCTGAAATTTTATGGCAGTTTTGGGCTTCAAGTTCATTTGGGGTTTCACTTGATCATGATGGTTCTTGGAGCAAGTGGGAGCCCTCCTTATGGTTGTGTGGTTAACCTTTAGTTGACTTTTTGGTTCTCGTGATGGCTCACAAGACCAAGCATAGGTTTTTCATCGGTTGAGGCTTTACATACTTGTGGTTGTGTTTATTTGTTTGCTTTTATATATGTTTAGAATGTATATAACTTGCAAATGTTTTTCCATAAAACTAAAAAACTAAAACACAAACCAAATTTTGATTTAGTTTAAAGTTTAAATATGATTTGAAACTAAACACTTGTTTTTATATAAATAACACTAAATAAATGTTATAATTGTTATTTAATTTATGTATTGTTCAAACTAATATTTATTCCACCTAGGTTATATATATTAGTCATGAAAATGAACAACTTGATACACATAAAAACAAGTATTAGACTTAAGTTAAAAATAGTTTTTTTTAACTTGTGCTACGAAGGATGAATGCATGCTTCCTCGTACACACTTTTTTTAATCATTCATCCAAAAATAATACCCGTCAAATTTAAGTCATGCCGTCCAATTGGTTGAGAACACTTGGATTTGCTCTTCACTCTACATGAGATGTAGGTGAAGTGTAACCCAAGGTGATTATTCTCTATGCGTGAGACCTAGATACATTCTCACATGTTCTCGCATTGGATGACTTAATCGAGTTAAGCAGGTGAAACCTTGGCTCAAGGCAAGGATGGGACTAAACAATAGAGCAAATTAGCAATTATGATATAAAAAGATAAATTCACAAATCAAAAAGACTGAAGACATTAAACGAGATCTAGAAACGAGCAAAAAGCTAGACATCAAAACGACTTAAACATCAATATACGAAAAAATCTAAATCGGCAACTAATTGATTTAAATGAAACGATTTTAATATTTAACAAGGTGTTATCCCACTAGTTTAATCCATTACACAACAATAATCTTTACCAATATACTAGAAAATAATAAGAAAACTTAGAGAGAGAAAGTAGAGAGAGAAACAAGAGAGGAATATTAGATTAGAGAAAAGTGGTGAGTTACAAAAAATGAAAATGTAACCAACACCCTTCACCAAGTGTGGTGAAGGGATATTTATACCCATGCCTTGCTAGGTGGCTTATGGGCTTGTAACTTGGGTCGGGCTTGGCATAACTTGGGCTTTGAGAGCCCGAAACAAAGCACGACAATATTAGATACATCCAAGCCTGGTGAACCCGACTAGCCTATTACAATCAAGACCTAGTTTGATCTTCTAAGACCGATTAACATTCTTGTTTGACTTAATAAATTAAAAGGCTACAATCGTTCTCCCCAATGATGAGGTCTTCTTTCTTCCAAACACACTTACTGTACCAACCGATGACAATCAAAGATACTGATTGATTAGATGTTTATGCCTTTGCATTGTTATGGCTTATCTTGTTTGTAATGGCTTTTGTTTCATCCATGCTTTATTTGATCTGATTTGAACCTTTATCTTTGACTTTGAATTCTTGACGATCATTAACTTGGCATCACTACACACACACACACCGAATCATCTTGATTTGACTTTCCTTATCACTTGTGCTCTTTGACCAACATGCTCAAACTTGTTTACTTCTTGTTTTGACATTATGTCATTATAAGTCCTAGACAATCTCCCAATTTATGATGTCCACTTTATTTGACTTTGAGCACTTGATGTGGGAAGATAGAATCAACTATCTTGATGTTGAATGATTGACTTTAAAAGCTTGAGTATGAGCATGTGGTTTATGAATCCGACTTCGCTTGGAATGGGCTGCACAAGACCAGACTATAAAACACCGACGTCTAAGACCATAAATAAGAGATTTAGCAATAAAAGATGAATATAGCTTTCAATCATCTTGACTTCGTTCTGCATTAACCTCCGCACACTCTCACCTTTTTATAGTAATAAATACTACACTAACCATGTGATCAGGTAGATTTAAAGAATTCACCTGACAGGGTTTCCCAGCTCAAAGCGTAGGTCCCCCTTCTAGACAACCAGATGTAATAGAATCCACCAGCCTGCTATTCCTCATTATCGAACGTCTTAAAGCAGACAACACGATAAGAGTGAATAGATAGTTACTACTTCTGATTTAAGTCATCAATCATTTACTGGACCAAAATAGAATATCTATTATCACAAGGCTTGATTCTCTAATAGAATCTTGCAAGTTCACCCTACCAAAACTTGTTTGATGTTTGCACACAAACAGGATTTCCATCTTCACTGGGAATACTTAAGTATCACTCAATGTTCTGGGCAAGATCTCAAGGATAATGGCTAGGACTCTATGTTATACATCATTGTGAACTTTATGTGTATTCAACAAGTGTATTATTGACATTGTGATTCCTAAAGTAGATATATACTTGATCTCTTCTCGCTCTAGACTCGATTTGTGCACTTTTGGTTTTAGTAATAGGGAAGGCTGGAGCGACTGCCAACCTCTCAATATTTTACAATCTTGGAGTGAGATGTCCAATAGATAACGTGTGTAACTTTCGTGACAAATGAGCAGGTTTTCTTTGAGAGAAGCCCGAATGGCACACACACACCACACACACTGCATCACTGGTTCCAGGAAGACTTTCTTCAATACCAACAATCATCTTTGTAATTTTGATAGATTATGTATTGACCCGGTTTCTGCCTAAGGTGTAAGGAGGGCTTCTTTTCTTTTTCACCTTTATCCAAACATTTTCTTTTTCATTCTCACCCCTTAATGCTTAGCCAAAGACTCATTACTACACCTTGTTTGTGCATTGATCCAGTGTTTAGCTCAAATCTTTAGTCGACATTCTTATCTTCCCTTATACACATTCATCTCCAATCATTCCTAAGACTGCTATTCTTCTAACAAGAGTGGTCCTTGGGTATATCCTCGGTTCTGGTTGGGATCGTAAGGACTTATTCCTAACCTTAGAAACCACCTTATGACTTCACAATCGTCGTGAAATAAATAGGTTGTTCTGGACACACACAAACACACACACACCATAAAACCATTTCAGACATAGTTATTTCAAAACTCCCTCCTACTCATGTGCTCCGAGATTCAAATTGTTTAGCACGATAGAGAGGAAAAGTTGCACTAGAGTCTTAAAAGATCACGATTCGTCTATAACATATTTTAATCACATTTTCTCCCTTACTTTAAAATAATAAAACACTTATATTATGAATATCAATTGATAAAAATTGACATGAAAAATTCCAGGGGTAGAAAAATTATACCACGTAAATTAAGCATGAATTCAAGATTCTGATAGCTCTCCTTCAACATTATATTGATAATCCAATCATTTTATTAAAACTGACAATGGAATAAAAAATGATATGACACCACAAAATGTTAAAGACGAAGTAGATTCCTTAGTGAACATGTATATTAAATAAATGACAATTATAAGTTCCCACATATTTATTTCAACACAGAAATGTGTTTGGATACTAAAATTGACATTTATGAATTGTACCCCAACGACATTAAAAAGGCTTTGTGTTAACAAAAGCTCCCCCTTAAAAATTGAACACACACACACACACACACACACGATTTCCTACATACTACAATTCTTTGAAAATTATTCCAGGAAGGGATTGTTGAACACACAATTTTAACAAATACCACATTTTTAATGGAAAAAATTCCACAAATTAATTGTAAGACAATTTTGACATTGTAAGTTCTTTTTGAAAAATTCTGTTCAAAAAAAAAAACGATTTTAAAACATGATAGTAGACATCTCTTCTAATTTAGAGTAAGCTCGACGGAACTGCACATCCCTTTACATTCGGGACCCGAGTTATGCACTGTAATGTACATAAGTCAATGAATAGAAAATTTAGAAAATGACATGTTTTGAAAGCATTTGAAACACCTGTATGAACTCATTTAATGCCCGTGTCGATGTTAATCAACATTTCTAGTACGTAAATGTATCGAATTCAAGTAGACATGTCGAGAAGATTTTTTAGGTATTTTTTTGAAATTTTTCTGATTTTAAATTTTGTTTTTCTAGGATTAATATTTTTCCTATTTTTCTTATTGTTTGTTTTATATTTTTGTATTTTTTCTTTCTTTTTAAAAATTTTTTTATAAATCAAAAATAAAGAAGAATAAAAATATTTACAAAATCAATAGTTCCATTAGCAGTATTAAGTTGTAGCTAGAGTTAAAGTGTGATGAATTTTAATCAAGTTGTTTAGTTGACGTTAATTTATGCATAAGTAGTAGTGACAGGGCGAAGACTTTAAAACAACTTGATTTTCTCCATTTGAAATATTCGTTGAACAAAGGACCGAATAGCAAATCCACTCATTTTGAAAACGTTGTAATTGGTCTCAGCTGCTTGATGACCTCTGTTGACACACACACACATCACACACATGAACGCGTTTTGGTTCAAACGCCGTTTTAACATCGAGGTTTTGAGGCTTGATCTGTTGTAATCAAATGTCATTTTACTGTATCATCATCTGTGAATCCACTTTTGACATGGTTTCTGAGATATATAGCCTTATCCCAAACCATACTCTAGAGATTTTCCTTGTTGACATAACATAAGGTACGTGCACTTAAAATCAAACTTTGTTTCCTTCTGAACATTGATTGATTTACCATGCACTTACATCCAGATTTTGTTTGCATCATGAATATATGGATATCTACATTTAACCATGTGGGGGTTTCACTATCAACCTTGGCTTGTGCAAGAGTCGAATAACTTTCCTGTAGGAATCCCCTAAGACCAACAGATTTCAAAAATTCTAACCTTGGGTTTTTCCACCTAAATTCAGATCTAGAGATGTTTTCTTCATACACATATAAGCGGAAGTCTTATTAGGAGAAAACCTATATCCTAAAAGATCTTCTACCAGTTTCTATACACACACACACACACACACACACACACACTTGTTACTGTTTGTGGTCCTTTATTGGGAATGAATCTTAGCACATGAATTACTTCGCTTCAGGAGTTTTGTTTACACACACAAGCATCATGATTCTTGCATTAAGACACACTTAATGAACGTGTAGAACAAACAAAGTTTTTGGAATCTAAAAAGAAACATTGAACTCTTAGAGTGATCTAGCTTTGGGCACAGCCGTTATCGTAACGCGACTAATCTTAGATACAGGCAAACTCCTAGATGTTCATGAGATTGTTTGCTCCTATGGTTGGTTATGCTATCATCAGTAGTGGTTTTGAATTCTCCAAAGTTAGGCACACTGTTTTTTGAGTTCCTATCTCTCTTCCTTGTATCTTTTGTTCCTTAGCTACATCAGATAGTGATTATGAACCATGTCATTGAACTACATCTTGGGATGTTTCTTAGAACTGAATCCTAGATTAGCTAGATGCATCATGTGATAACAGGTTTTGTAAAGGTGGTATTCTGTTTCTTAGCAAATAAATGTGAGTGACGAGTTTTTGACAAATTCTGTGTTCTACATCAACTTGGGTGGCAAACCTTGTTTTGACATTGAGCCACACACACACACACTTTAAACGCATTCGGGTTATCTATAAACAACTGATTGGTATCTTACTGAGGTAAACAGACCGGTTTCCCCAAGACCGATTGTTTTATCAAACTTATTATCTTTCAACTAGTTCTTTTAACTTCTTTTAAGTCATTTTTAATGTCAGCAATTGCATAAAACCACAATTCCTGAATCTGAGCTTTAATTCAACATTATTTAGCAAGCAAAGATGTTGTCTGTTCTGTAGTCTTAGATCTCGTGATTTTAATAGAATCATACAAATCTTTGTAATGATGTTTCAAAGTCTCATTTTCCTTACGTAATTTAGCCACACTATGTTCTCAATTCGAATGTTTCCTTGTTTTCAACTAACAATCATTACCTTTCACACAATCTTTGGCTTTATTGACTTGTTTCATTCAAAATTGTGACCAATGTTGCCCCTGATTTAAAAGATTGATTTTGATATTTACGTTCCGAAGCATTGCAATGTGCCTTCCATTCTTGAAAAATCTTTTTTGAAATTAGGGCAACTGTCTTCTTTGAGCAAAAATACTTTCAGACTCGAGTGATTGTTTTGAGTATTTAGTTTCTTGTTAATCAGGTGATGAATCAAGCATAAGGACTTTTAACTTGACATGTTTCAGAATACTGGTCAACCTACCACAACAATAAATGATTTCAGGTGCTCAGTAGTTGTTGTCCTATAGCAAAGATATTGCATCCAGCATCCAATCAGTAACCATCACAAGCAATAAACACAACAACAAAATCAAATTATTTATGTTGTCTTGGTAGAAGTTGTACAGGATTATTTACAGAATAACAATCCTATTTGTATGAAAATAATGTGCGGGTGATTGCAAACTGAAGTTTTGCAACCCTCCTAGGCAGTGTACATAACTGTTGTAGTGTAGTAATGGCAAGATTCAGGAGGTTATTATAGTTCTCTAGGGGAATAGTTTGGGTAGGCTCGAATCGTATGGTCACTAAGGTCTAGAGGTTGAGATAAGAGTGTTTTTGATATTTTTATATTTTATGAAAGCAAGTAATATCTCAGGTTTGAAGGGGGTTTTGATTAAACTAATTAACTACTCCTAATTCTATACTAATTGCAGAAAAGTAAAGGTGATAGAAAACTCATATGGTTAAACAAATGTGTTTACCTAATCATGCACTACTCCTAGTTACTTTTCCTAATTTTAATTACCCCTTCCAACGCTCGAAAGTAGAAAGTGTAAGCATTTAAATAAATATAAACACCTACTCGGAATCCCCCCAAATGAGTCAAGGTTGTTTATAAAGACTATTGTGTGGTATCGTAAGTGATAAGATTCAAAAAAAACACAAGAACACTCAGACCAAAAACACCACAAAACACACACCAAAGAGACTCTCTAACCTAGCCCGTTTCATAGACGTCTCGCATGCAATTAAGAAGCTAGTTTTCTAAAGCCTAACGCGCGCATTATTAACAAGAAGCAATAAGAAAAGATAAACAACTAGGTTTCATGCAATCATAAGCAAACACAAATTATATTTATCCAAGCATGTTAATTGAAAGCGAAGAATAATTAATCAAACAATGCATAGACATATCAAAAGATTAAAAGGAATAGAGAACTTCACTTCAATTGAACATGGAGTTATGGTGGTTACACAAGGGTTATAAAACCCTAAAAGTTGTCTAAAAACTCAGCTACAAAGTATAGCTTCGATCCTCTAAAGTTTTCCACAGAAAACTATGGAAACCATGCGATCGTTTAAAGCTCAGTTTGATTAGAACTTTAACCTAGGACGAACAATAACAAAGAATAATAGAATGCACAGCAGAATAAACATTAAGAACATTCTTTATTATTGCCTAACAAGGTTTCATCATCATCTTTATACAATGACTACTACAAGCCCCAATTCTACCTTGATCAATGGTAGAACGTGTTATCTAAACTATAACAAGGAATCAAAGATCCTTGAGGCTAAACCAACCAAACCCTAGGCGTCCACTTAGAGGACTTGATGCCTAGAACACACAAACACTTTTCTTGGTGTTTACATCTTGACACTCAGAAAACCTATATGTCTAAGGGGAATTCACGTTATAATTATCACGTGTGAGATGTGATTGCTCGAATTAGCATGTTAAGGATGCCACGCGAAGTCGAAGGAATGACTCTATCAGATTTCTCTCCTTTTATTAAATCCATCACCAAACAGTCATAATGATGAATATAAAATCTGTTGATCCCTTTAGAATAGATCTTGCTTACTTTAAAGAATCTAGTTGTGTTGGATAGATCTAAAACAACTATAATAGAAACTAAGATTGTGAATACTATAAACTATGCAGAAACTAGTTTGTAATACTAAGAAGAACAATGAAACAGTAAAACAAGATCTTGCTAAACTTTCAATATATTAAACACAATCAAAGTTACAGAATAACCTTGAAACTATGAATACTAACTATGAGAAAAATGATTACTTAGATCACTATGTTATTAACTATGGCCTTACAAAACAACATCAAACACACAACACAAATCACACAATCACCAAATCAAGGTTGGGTGGTTTTCTTTTATACACCAAGAAACCCTAATGGGCTTATAAAACGCGTCAAGTCAATGCATATCTA
This sequence comes from Tanacetum coccineum, assembly GCA_026074375.1. Taxonomy (NCBI): domain Eukaryota; kingdom Viridiplantae; phylum Streptophyta; class Magnoliopsida; order Asterales; family Asteraceae; genus Tanacetum; species Tanacetum coccineum. Next base: position 25,514 of record BQNB010044298.1, on the reverse strand, counting down.
TTCCTAATATCTCATGCATATCACTTTAGTAGTACTAACTATATAACTAACAGTACTAACTATTATAACTAACCGTACTAATAAACTAACAGTACTAACACTTTGTACTGGCATCACTAACTATTAAACTAACAGTACTAATGACTTAGACTGTTTTCTCTAATCTTCACTAGCAGTACTCTTCAACCAACAGTAGAAACTTGAGAAACTAGAGAACAAGAGGCGAACACAACACACACAGAGAAATAAAACAGAACAGTGTTGAGCTGATAGTGCTCGTAAAGGAATCCTTTATTCCCAACAATCTATGTGGCACCTCCCATATTTATGGCAAACTTAATATTCATGCATTAAAAAATTACAGAATTCTCGTGAGTTTTAGTGTCGCCATTGGCTTCTTCACACATAAATGGGTCCAGATATCTGCATCATCAACATTTGTATATTCCCTGACATGTTGCTTGTCATCTTGCACTGTTAAGGTTCTGAGTCCTAAATGCTTTCTGTGTCAACCAAATCAGCATCCAATGCTTTTACACCCGTATCAAATCTACGCTATTGCGTCTGCATCTGTCTTTTATTCATCCCTCTTTCATACTGTCTTTGATAACGTGTTCTTTCAGCAACGGACTTCTTAACACAAACCCAGGTTTTGGAGTAGTGTATCTCAGAAATAGTGTTAACGCTCGAGTCCAGTGTAATTCAACAAAGTACGAGTTTTGACATTTGAGCTGTACATAATCCAATGTAAACTTTGAATCGAGTGAACTTCCTGGAACTGGTTGTATTACCACCCAAAAGGCTGTCATTCGGATCCATCTTCTGAAATTCATCTTTAGTCAAGTTGCTTTTTTTAGTTGATCTACGTTGAGTAGCATTGTTTTCTTATGAAAGTATCAGACATCTTGACCAAAGAATGACAAGAATGCCCCGTCTGAATCCTGAATCCATGTTCGATGCGAGTGCCTTTTAAGTCATCTTTTAAAAGAACTTGAAGGTGTGAATGAAGAGATCGAAAATATGCCATGCATCTTTCTTTTGCTTTTGACATCTTGTATTTGATTGCATGCACATCTTTTGTTTCAGAATTCAAGCTGCATTCCTTTACTAATTTGTTGGATGCATTCTCTGAATTACTGTCTTCTTTCTCAGAACAAGTGTTTTGTATGACAACTAAATCAACCTTCAATGAATCAACATTCAATGCTGGAATTGGATTTGAATGATCTTCTTGTGTTTGCATCAACTTCTTTTGTGTCAACAATTGTGGAGTTCGTTGTTGACGAAGAATTAACTCAAGCATGTATTTCCCGAGGGAATCCATGTTAAAGATCATTGCATCGTAAAATGATTGAGCATCATATTGTGTATAATTCTGCATTCGCACTTTGATTTCTGAACTGAAAGCATTTTCAAACGTTGTTCTGAGTTTTGTCAAAGTAGTCTTGCAATCAGTCTGAGAAATTGTTTCTTTGGTAAGATGTTGTTCTAGTAAATCCAAGTCTTGAGAGAATGTTCTCTTGAAGATAGGCATGGTACCAAAATCTTGTAAAGTATCTGTGAGAAACTTGAATTGTGACTTGACTTCTCTAAGACTGTTCATGCATCTACTTCTTGAAAGTTGTGTCTTCTCTTGAAATTTAAAAGTTGAACACGAAGAAACTGTGTCATTGTGAAGAACACTTGATGTTTGAGTTGGCAAATTGGTATTGGTATTTGACATTTTGATGTTGTGAATGGATATCGGATCTTAAGTGAGTAAAGTGATTGTTGTTGTGGATTGAAATCAATTAATGTTCACGGGATTTTACAAGTCTTTGATTAAAACCGAGAAAATAATGGAATTTTTTGCGGGATTTTACAAAATAAAAAAGAAACCGTGAAACAATGATTAATTGTGGTTGAAATCGTTGTTGTTGTCGAAGTACTTGGGCTTTTGTTGGTGAAAACTGAACTTAAAACGATGAACGGTACACAAACGTTGAACTTTAAATGAGAAACGGTTGATTAAAACTCAAATAGGGACAAACGGTGCAATTACGATTCACTTTTGATGAATAACGGGCTGTTTTTTAGCAATTAAGGACTAACGGTGTAAACTTGTTCCAATGAGAAGGGTTAATAATTCAACAAGGACTATGTTTGAAATGGACTTTGAGCTCAGGGATTGCATGTGTAACTTTCCATTTTTTGTTAATAAATGAAAGTGTTTCCCTCCTTTTTTTTCTTTTCTTCTTCGATTTGATTTACACAAAAATGAAACGTATTAAACTTTAATCTCGCGGAATGCTACGGTTGTCGTCGGTGAAAACTAAATATACCACGTTGATCGAAAAGATGTCACGATCACGATGGTATAAGTTAAACGTCCCGTAGTGCACCGTCACTTGAAACCGAAAACCCGAAAATGACTTATAACGTGTAAGTTTTATTCGTATTGACTTGGTAAATCGGTTTCCTTTAAAGTTGGCTAGTTTGGTTTCTTCTAAACGTTGTTAGTTCGGTTAGAAAAATTAGTTCGGGTCTTCAAGGAGTTTTACTAGTTCGGGTCCTTAAGGTGAATAAATAGTTCGGGTCACAAGTTTTGAACTAGTTCGGTTCTCAAGGTGAATAACTAGTTCGGGTCGTTAAGGTGAATAACTAGTTCGGTTCACGCAAAATATGAAACACCTTGTTAGCACCTTTTTCTTCTCTCCGTTTCACACCGTGTACACTAAAAAAAACCCAACAAAAAGCTTGTATAGCTATGTATAAATTATAAGAAGTTTTAGCGTGATGGAGTGTTAGAACACAAAGAAGAACGACAATACTGTTTAGACAAGAAAGGGTAAAAGAAATTTTAAACTACCTAGTGGGCCACAAACTTTAAGCTATAACATATTTGAAAAAGTTTTGGAAACAGTTTTGATAAGATAACAGTAACAAACGAACCTTGATACAATCATAAAATAAAATTATAAGATATGATTATACTAGCCGAAAACAGTTCCTAATATAAGCCCAAAATTAGTAATGGTGACCAAATTGAAAATGAAAAACTATATAGAAAAACTGATGATCGAGACGGTAGAAACATGATATCAAAAATAAAAAATAAAAGTAAAAAAATAAATAAATAACGTGATACGAAGTTCAAAATAAGGTGAAATAAGCTCAAATAAGCACAAAACAAAACCACAACAAAAATACTAAACTCACCCATGGCGAGTGATACCAAATGTTATCTCATAAACTTAACCCATATCACACCAATTTGAAAAGAACCATCTGTTTTTCTTGATTGGTGTCTTTAGATTTAGGTTTGTGAGGTTTCTTCTTGCTTTTACCTATTGCACAAGCAGAACACAGATGGTTTTTTTCAAATTTTAGCTTAGGGAGACCTCGAACAAGACCGTGTCTAGCTAAATGGTTGTGCACCAAAGTTCAGATGAGACAAACGTCAGTGCCATAGCCAAGACTTAGTTTTGAGGCCTTTGACAAGAGACATATAGGAGAGGATGCCATCATATCTCCAAGAGACAGAGTATACAGATTGTTGCCTCGAGATCCAGTTAATAGATCAACACCTTCTAAATTACGAATGAAGCAGGTGTGTTGACGAAAAGCAACTTCAAGGTTCGAATCACAAAATTGCCTAATGGAGAATAAGTTGTGTCCAAGTCCTTCCACGTAGTAAACCCTTGATATCGTTACATTCCCAATCTGATAATCACCATATCCCAATATCTTTGCCACGTGATCATTTCTGAATTTGACTCTACCCAAAAATTTATTGACGAAATTGGTGAGCTGAGAGCGATCTCCGGTCATATGCTTAGAGCAGCCGGAGTCCAAATACCAGAGAACAATTTGGACGACCTGCATTCATCAAGAGAGGAAGATGGAACATCAGAAACTATGCATCCCCAAGATTTACTGGGTTCCTTTTTGTTAGCAGATACATATTTAAGAACCTTAGATTTGCTAACAGGAACATTAGTTTTAGATTTCCTAGGTTTCCGTGAGTAAACCAATGTTACAACAGGTTTAGATGTTTCATTATCTAGAGCAGTTGTTTTCCTAAGCGGCACTTCAGTAGTTGTGGTAATCTTAGTTAAAGGGCACGCATTTCCTACTATAGTGAAGGTCTGACCAGTAGGTCTCCAGATGTATCCAATATTTGTAAACACATTTCCTGTTGGTTTCCAAACTTTTCTCTTTGAACTTTTCTTAACTGATTTAGATTCTTTACGAGCATTCACATTATTGATAAAATCAAGAACACACAAATCATGATTATCAGAAAGCATGCAACCATTACACTTAACACATGTAAGTTCAGAATTCGCATTAAGCTTGGAATGCTGCACATGAATAGTTCCTTTAGGTGCAACAACATAGTCTTTATTTTTCAAACTAGATTTAACTTTCCTAGGGTAGGCTTCTACTTTATTCTTCTGAGTACTACTTGGTGTTTGCTGAATCTTATCTTTCTTTGTATTGCTTGAAGGCTGTGATCCGCTAGCACTAGTAGACGGTTTTACTCCTATAGAAGACAACATAGGTTTGTTAGAAACTATGTTTGATGTAGAGGCTATTTTTGTGATTGTGTTTCCTGAGGATGTGACAGGATCTGTGAATCTAACTCTTTTATCCTTGTTTTTTGGGGTCACAGCCACTAATTTTTCTCTAGAATTGTTGATACTAGGGCAAGTTTTACCGATATTTGTAAGAAACTCCTGAATTAGTTTAGTGTACCTACAGGCAGAGTCTAAGGTATGATCTAGAGGATAATTTGCTTTAACATGATCAACTAGATCCCTAAGAACTGCAACTTCTTCCTGAGTATGCTTAATATAGACAGAGTGATCTGTCCTTTTATTCAACAATTTAAGATTTATTGGTTCCATATTAATTTTAAACATCTCTGGATCACTAGGGTGTTTTGCAACATTATTATCAACTAGAGCTTTTCCTTTGAGTTTCCTTAAATCATCCTTGAGAGTTGTAATTACCAAAACTTTTTCTTGAAGACTAGCATTTAAATCAGAGATTTTCGCAAACTTTAGATTGACTTGATTAATTAAATCATCACATTGTTCTTTTGATCGAATACGTGTTGGTTTAATTGAGTTATAAAGTTGCTTATAAGTCTGTTTCAAATGCTCATTCTCAGCAATAAGCTTCGACACCCTATGATCCAATTCAATATTTATTGTTTCTATCTCTTCTAAGTCCTTTTTAATCTTATTCTCATTTATTTTTCTACTTAGAGATTTGATTCTCTCTTTCAACTTCTTTATCATCGTGTCTTTCTCTTGGGACTGAGCTTTCAATTCATTTAATTCAAAATATTTATCAAAACTTGGATCACTTTGATTTAAAACAGAATTTTCCCTTTGAAAATTTTCTTGATTAAGTTGAGAATCAACTTCTAAAGAGATGCAATGTTTTTCAAGAGTGGTAAAACTTTTGAACAGTTTATCGTAAATCTCTTTTTCAATGAAACCCGTTTGAAGCTCAGTCTCAAGTTTGAGACACTTTTCACATTCATGTACATTCACATCAGAATTATCCACAGAAGAATTCACAATTATGTTCACATTGTCTTTGCTTATGACTTGTTCCAAGAGTCGTTCATTTTCGTTCAAAACTTGATTCATTTTAACTTTAAATGTTTTGGACTCTAAACGATGTTGTTCCACAGCCTGTTCCATTTGATGGAAGATATTTTGGACTTCAGAAAGTTCATCAATCAAAAATTATCGAGATGTATTAAATAAATCCTTCAGAGCTTTTACAAATGAAATTATTTCATCCCTAAAACAAGCTTTTGTATGTTTGAACCCCCACGAGCCTTCAGTGATGGCTGTGGGTGTGGTTCTTTCTTTGACAACCACGTCAAAACCAACAAGATGGTATTTAAGTTTCTTCAAACTCGTATTAACCATGCTGACTTTAGGAAGTTCTTTTGGAACCTCAGCTTTGGTGGGTCTACTAGAAAGAGTGGGATCTGGAGAATTCACAGAATTCTAAGACCAAAAGGCTTGTTCAGCAGATAATTCAGTTTGTGGAACAAATTGTGTTTCAAAATTTTGAGAAAGTTGGTTAAGAACAGCATAATCGACTGATGTAGTATTGACTTTCTTTTCTAACATCGTAGGATCCTTTTGTTTTAAAAGCATTTTTGAACGACTCTCTTCAGGAAGCATTAGGGTCTCTTCAGAGTCAGGAATCACAATAGCACTCATATTCTTAATGACATTACCATCATAAAGCTTTGGTTCCAACTGCTGAGCTTTCTTTAGATAGAAAGGATTTTGAAAACCTAGAGCTTGTTTAGTGGTATGATCATAGAAAAACTGATGGTTCTCGTCACATGTCAACATGTGAACAGTTTGTGCAGATTGATCTCTTTTAAAAACAATATTATCTAACTGTTTGATCTTCTTTTCTAACGCAATCTCTCTATCGATGTTCCTAGATTCTTCTTTCTTAAAATCATTTTTCAGAAGAGTAACTGTTTGCATTAAAGATTCCTTTTCTTTTAAATGTTCAGAAAGAGTTTATTTAAGACGATCAATCTCTATAGACTGTGCACATGAATCTGAAACGTTATTATTACTCCTTAAATCAACATTCTGTTCTTCTTTCAACACTTTAACTTGTTCCTTATATCTTTCAAGCTCATCAGTTAAAGTATCATTAACACTTTTATTTTCCAGATTTATCTTGGTACAATTAACTAGGTTTTTCAGTTGTTCAATCACAGATAATATTAGTGCATCTTGTTGTGCAGAGGAGTTAGAATTCTAAACAGCTGTCTGTTGTGATTCAATCAGATACTGAGAATAAGGAATGATATTGCTATCACTGGTTATTTATGTCTCTGAGTGGTTCACAACATTCGACTGTTAAGAAGACGGCATCGCCTGCACCGCTTGATTAATCATATTATTATTCATATTATCATGATTGTGTACCTCAGCAAGAGCATCTGAACCATAATGAGATAAATTCGCCGTGAGAGCAACTTTGGCAGTGTTGAGTTCATCACAATAAGAGTCATATGCATCCAAATCATCAGCTTGATAAGCAGCATTGTGAGTAATGAAAGTCTGTGTGGCTTGACCTTCTGGAATTTCTAGATCTGCCAAAAATGCAAGTTCCTCCTCATGTAGAATTTGACCACTTGCTTGAGCTTGTACCAACAACACTTTATCCTTAAACCAAGAATTGTCCCGTTTTCTCTTTGGTTTAGTGCACTGTTTGGACATGTGGCCTTCCCCTTTACAATTGTAACAAATAACACTCCTTTGTTTCCCAGAATTACTTCCACTTGCTCCTGGAGTATAAGTCCTTGAAGTACCCACATCTAAAGAAGTTTTTCTCCCCTGAATTGGTTGTAAGGTTACTCTTCCATTATTAATGGTAGCTTGTTGCCTAGGGTTTGACGAATTCCTCAGCTGATTATTGGTCATGGGGTAGCGGGAAGTGACAACAGCAGTAAAAAAGGACATCATGTGATTGATGGCATCAATGGGATCATCACCTTTCTAGAACACTAGAACAATTAGACCCGAGTCTGGTTGGGAAAATTCAGGTTGTTGGTTAACTGTGGGAGCATATTCCAATTGAAGGATGGATGATGATGGAGAATAAACGTTGTGGTGAACTGATGATTGATAATCATTGGATGGTAAAGTGATTGAAAGAGGTGTTGATGATTGATGAGTTGAGTATTGTTGAGACTGATAAGGTAAAACATACTATGGAGACTGATATGGTGAAACTTATTGTTGAAATTGAGTGTTTTAGTATGTGTTTTGATGAGTTTGATAAGGAGACTGAGTCATCTGATGAGTTGCAATTAATGCAAGCGAATTTAAGGTGCGTTCTCATGCATTGTTAAACAAACCTCATGTTGATATGAAATTGCTATTGTCCCAAGTTACAGCATGACAGTGACTCAATATTATTTATGGGCAATAATCCCGAACCGTTTTTTAGTTTGACATCAGTCATAAATTTGCTCCATCATGTGGAAAATGAGTATTCATAATACTTTGATTTTGTTTCACTTAAAATTATTCCAGTTTCTATGTGGTAGATGTTCATATCTCTTTGAGTAGCAGTGAATAATCTCAAATAGAATCTCGTAGTTGTGGCCCCTCTTCTTATGAACAAACTTATACGAATTCACATATAATAGATTACACTCCCTTTCTTGTTAATTTTTGTCGTGTTCGTCAATGAAGTTCCTTGCATTAGAAGTTGAATTCTTTCCCAAAAGTTCCTTGGCGACTTTATTGATGCTAACCAATGCATAGACTTTCGGTGGTAGTCCTTGGGGAGAATATATTTGTTTGACTTCAACATACAATCAGATGAATGGCTTCCGTAGTATGAGATAACTCAGAATATATATTTGTCCTTGTCTACTCCATTTACTTCAATTGAAGGCCAAATGTTGTAGACATTTTCAACAGGATGTCAAAGATCTTTCGGCCATGTGGTCTGATTACTCAAGTATAGATCCATTTTTGCTTTCCAAGAAGCGGTACATTTCCTTTTCCAAACATAGGTGGATGATGGTCAAGCACCCGAAAGGATTCGTCCTTTGTCAGCAAGTGTCGTTAATTGAGAAATTTGTTGCTAAAATGATACTTGTTTTGACTCGATCGGTGGGAGGAAAGGATTTTGTGTTTAATTAAGTTGTCCTTTTAAGTGTTTTAATTCTTTAAACTACACGGGATTTTACAATTCTTGACAAAACGAGGAAAAATAAATTAATGTTTCACGGTATTTTACAAGTCAAAGAAACAAACCGTATAATAAAAAAAGGTTGAGTTGTTCGGTTTCCATTAAAGTGAGTTGTTTGACTTGAGTTATTCGACTTGGGTTGTTCGACTCAGGTTGTTCGACTCAGGTTATTCGACTTGAGTTGTTCGACTCAGGTCGTTCGACTTGGGTTGTTCGACTCAGGTTGTTCGACTTGAGTTGTTCGACTCAGGTTGTTCGACTTGGGTTGTTTGACTCAGTTTTTTCTCCTTTATTCTTACTTTTTGTTTTGTTTGTAGGTTCATGTTGTCTTTTACTTTCTTGTTTGTTTTTTGTCGACGCAGGGGTGTCGAATCGTGTTGTTTCGATCGCAGGTTTGTTCGACTAGTGTTGTTTCAGATCAGGTTTGTTCAAAATTTGGCGCTTGTTGCGTACTCAGGTTGATTGTCGACTTGAGTTGGGTTCGACTCAGGTTGTTCGACTTGGGCAAAGTGACGAACTACTACGTCAAAATCTCAAAAACATTAAAAAGACACCTTTTTGATCGGTTTTTTTTGCTAAAATCTTGTTCAACTAGTAATTACTAACCCACGTCATTGGAACTAGCCTCTCACACCACCCAACTCAAAAAAATAGAAACTTTAAGGGTTTTTAAAGCCAAAAATTTAAAATCAGATTTTATTCTTTGTAAAGGTTTTGAACGTTAATGGCTGATAGTTTGCCAAAAACTATATGGTTCTCAACTCACCATGCTTCACAGTAAAGAGTTGGCTAGTCCAAAGCAAATGGCTCTTGGTAAAGACTTCTCAAATCCGTTGATAGTTGATAGTTTACTCAAAACTATATGGTTATCAATGCACCATGTTGTTACAATGAAGCATTGGCTATTCCAGAGCAAACGGCTACTGGTAAAGAAACATCAAATCCGTTTATGGCTGGTAGTTTGCCAAAAACTACAAGGCCAACTTAGTTGGTGTTGCTGAGTTGCTGAGATGCTGTGATGATGACAAAGACTAGAAGCTAAAGAATTTCAAGATTACAAAGTAACAAAAGAGCTCAAGTTCATCAAAGAGAAGATTAAAGAGTAGCAGTGTGTTTGGATACATCCTCTAGGTGTTCAAGAAGCTCAAACTGAAGAAACATGAAGGTTAACAAGTGAACATCATGTTTAGGGGAGGATTGTTAGGAATTATGTTTTCCTGAGTTAGTACTGTTAGTATTAGTTAGTTAGTACTGCCAGTATATATGTTAGTACTGGTAGTAGAGTTAGTACTGTTAGTAGTAAGTTAGTACTGCTAGCATATATAGATAGTACTGCTTAAGTGATATGCATGAGATATATTAGGAATAGATATGCATGATCACTTAATGCGTTTTGTAAGCCTATTAGGGTTTCCTTGGTGTATAAAAGGAACCCTACGACACTAGTTAGATATACAAGTTTCATAAATATTTATAGTTAGTATTATGTAACCTAGCAGATTAATAGTAATCAAAGTTCTGTTTTATTCATTGTTCTTCTTAGCAGTATAAGTTAGTTTCCGCATAACTTATATTGTTCATAGTCATTGTTTCTCTTGTAGTTAGTTTGGGTCTATCCAGATTGACTACCACCCTTAACAGGCTAGAAAGATCTATTAAGACTGGGATTAACAAGTGGTATCAGAGCTTGTTGAGAAACTCTGAGTAAGAAGAATCAAAACTGTTATAAACCTTTACCTTTCAGATCTATTCAATGGCAGGAGAAGATGAATTTCATGATGATAATCTACCACCACCACCACCAGTTCCACCAACACAACAAGCCCCCCACACTCGGTCAACCATTAAACTCCATATTCTGAAGAAAGGTGAGTATGACATATGGGCCATGAAAATAGAACATTACTTGGGGCATACAGACTATCCTATATGGGAAGTCATACAAAAGGGAAATGGTCCAGTACAAGTCTCAACAGATACAAATGGACAGATAAGGGTTTTGCCTCCTAAAACTGCTGATCCGTCCCCAAACCACACACACAAACAAGTATGTGTAATTAAGAGGCGAAATCAATTATAGTATAGTAGAATACGCATTCCAAAAGTTTAAAGAGAATTGCTTTTAACCAAAGCAATTTCTAAAACTCCCGGGTCGTTTGTCCCCGGCGAAGTGTGAATAGAAAGTCGGTCTAGTTTATGATCGCGTGATTGAATAATTTAAGGTTTTGATTTGGTTTACTATTTCTACAGCTAAAAACACATAAAACATGCAAAGGAAAGTAAAAGATAAAGCATTTAAGAATTTAAACAAAAAAACGTTAACGGGAATTAAAGAAAACGCAACAAGTAAGCAAGTATCTCAAAATTAAGCCCTACGAATGTAAATTTAATTCCTAAACCTTCTAATTATTAAAAGAAAATTTTCAAAAAAAGAAATTTCTTTTTTTGATTTTTATTTATTTTTTATAATTTTTTTAAGTTTTCAAACTAAATAAATGTACGAAAAATACTAAACTTTAAGCTAAAAGTCCTAGAAAAATTCTAAAAATTGTTTATAATGAGAAGAATGCAGGAAAAATAATAGCTTAAAAAAACTTAAACGAATAAGCACTGAAAAATCGTATAAGCACTCAAAGTGCTTATTATACAAATGAGCCTAAAAGTGTGTAAGTTAAATTTGTGTGCACCCTTGGACGTAAAAGTCCCAAGGGCACAATGGTTGTGGTGTGTTGTGTTAAAAAGAGGGTTGAATTAGGTTGAGGTCAGGGGTTCGAGCCTTGCTCACCCCTGACTTCCCGATTTCCCCTTTTTTTTATTTTGCAAAACTTTTTGAACAAACTTATTAAACAGCTTAATCTCAACAACTTTTGTGAAGACAACTTTTTTCAAAATCACAAATAAGCTAGAAAACAGCTTATCAAATAGACAGATATGACTTAATATTTTTTAAAGCTTTTATACTAAACTTAAGAAACTAAGAAGCTAGAATAAGCTCAAGCCTGAGTCAACTAAACTACAAACAACTTAAAACAAGCCTAATAAGCAAGACTGAGCAAGAATTAGGCATAAACAATAAGCCATAAGCTTAAAGAAACAAATAAGCACTTTGGGGTAAAACAGCTAACTAAACAGTCCAAAAAGGCACTTTTGAGCTTAATTTTAAGCAAGAAGATGGAACCTTATGGCTTAATGACTAAGACCACTTTGAAGATTATGCTAAAGACTACTTAAATCAACAATCAAAAATTATTTTGAAAATCAAATAAGCAAAGAAAATGCTAATTGAAAAAGCTGCTTATGCAGTTTGAGTATTTTTTGGTTTTTTTCAACTTTTTATCAAAACTCTAAAGGACTAAATTGCAGGCTTAAAACAGATAAGCAAATAAGCTATTTAATCTAAAATAAGTCCTAACAGATCTAAATTAACCTATAAGCTATGTGTGCACTCAATTTCAAAACCTAACTCCTACTTAAGCTACCTTAAATTTAAGATTGAAAATGACAATAAGGCCTTTTTGCTTGCTGATGCAGTTGACAATTTTTTAGCCCAAAACACAAAACCAAATGATGTAGTCTTAAGGACTTGATTTCAACATCTTTTAAATACTAAATCATGAACAAATTGATGAACAAAAATAGTTAGAACAGATTTAAGCTAAAAGAACCTAAGAATCAGAGCTTAAGACCACAAATTCAAACAACTTACACACAAACTTGATTTAACCTACAAAGACCTTAAATCCTAACCTTATAAACCTCAATATGAGATTTAAATTCAATTCAAAGAACCAAATGGCTCTTGACAGCACTAACTCAAGTTAGTGTTGTCTTGTGCCAAACACCCCTTTAAATTACCTAAATTCATATTTAGCTTATAAGACTGAGAATTAAGGCTTAAACTTCTAATACCAGATGTTTATTAGCTTATTAAAGACCTAATGAACAAATTTTGACAATCAAATAAGCAGAAACAATAAGCCTATAACTAATGCTAATATTTTTATTTTTCAACTGTTTTATATCAAATACTTGTAAACTAAGATTTAAACTACAATAGAACTAAATAAGCATCAAACAACAATAATAAGCAGTATTGAGCTAATCTAAACAATAATAAATAAACAATAAGCAGTAATAAGCCAAAATGCAAAATTAAGCTATAAAATTGAAATTAGGAACTTACAAAAGTCTTTGCTCAAACAAGGCTTAATAATTTGCTCCAAGAGCTGATCTAAAAATCTCTAGCTTATCTAGGATAAGCTGGTGGGGTCATGGAAGCCCATCTAAGTCTGGCTTCCTTTCCAAATAAGCTGAGGTATATTTTAGGGTGGATTTTGAGTATTTATAAGCTCAGTTAAGCTTTGAGAGCTTAACTGAGTATTTAGCTAGCTTATTAGTGATTTTGAAAACTTATTGAGCTTATTAGAACAGTAATGAGCTTAATCAAACCATAGTGTAATTAAGTAAAAACACGAATTGAAAGTTATCAATAAGAAAACTTAACTTTTATTGATTATATAAACTGAGTACAAGCTTAAAAAGGAAAGTTACATCAAATTTAAAAACATTAAAACTAAAAATGTTACAATAAGCTAAATATGACTAATTAAGCTAAACTACACTAGATCCTACTCTAGATTATCCAACTGTGTGTGAGAGGCTCCTTTTATAGGCGTATAGAGAACCTTCTAGCCTCTTGGACGCTCCCCCATCTTCTAATCATAGCCCTCCATCTTGATTGCTCTCTAAGTCGTCCAATCTTAGCCGTTGGATGAGTGACACGCATGATTAGCCTTAGGATTACCGGCGTGGCTCCCAAAGGTGTCATTGCGTGCGTCATTATGTTTCTAGAAGGGTTAATGGTAATTAGAGGTGCAGGGTAAAATTGGGACGAAGGGTGAACAGTGAAAACCAATTTTCCCGCCCCTTTTTTTTCTTTTCTATTTCTTTTTATTGTTTGACCGATGTTTAAAAGGGTTGACTTGGGCTTGGTATAAGGATTTTGGGTCGGGTTGAAAGGGTTTAATAGGACTAACGGGAGTTAAGGGATTTATAAGGGTGTTGTTAAGTTAAGGACTAATGGTGTAATTCTATATGGACTAACGGTGTAAATGTTCAGGGATTAACGATGCAATTGTTTTAGGGTTTCTTTTAGGCTAAAGAATTAACAAGATTGGGTTTAAGATAAATTCGCCTTCGGCTTTGATTTCTTGTACTCTTTCCATCTCGTATTCGTTTTTGTCCCATTTTGGCCTTCTTCATGTGATATTTGAAATATCCGCACCTACACATCACAAAAGACAAAATACACAATACACAAGCATAATTTGCACTATTTCATCTTTTTAGGGTCATTTTTTATATAAAACGGATATGTGATTTTTCACATATCAAAATTCCCCAAACTAAGTGATTGTCGTGTCCTCACGCAATGTTATATGCTCTAAAACCAAATACTCCAAAACCTCCCAACTAAACCTTGAAAAGTAGCAAAGTCTTTTGTGGAGAAGTTAATAAGTCCAATGTTTAAAACAACCCGTTTTCTTCCCCCACCCATTTTTCAATATTTTCACTTTTTATGATTTTCATAATTTTCCAACTTTCAACTTATCATGTGTGACATAATGTCTTGCCTATCATTATTTCATTATATACTTTTTAGATCATTAAACAAACAGCACAAAAAGTATCCAAATGGATAAAATTAATCGTCCTCGACTTCACTCTCCAAGCCAAGCTTAAAAAACAATATCAATGTAAAATACAAGTTATGATGCAAACACTACTCCTAAAGCTAATTGTGTATTACATCTTCCTCCCTTAATCCTAAATTGTACTTAGGATTTTATTTCAGTCATAAACGCCAAAGCTCGTTATATGACCGTTATTTTTGATACTTATTAATTCCAAAAAATAAAGCAAAACGGTTAAAACGCAATAATTAGCTCCTAGCCCTTTTTAAAAGATCAAATGTCATCAAGATTAAGTCCACATCGAGGCAACCAAAATTTGGCTTTTATTAGGTTACTTAAGCATGGCTCCATTCATGTCATATACCCTTAGCTCTTAAGACATACAATAAAATGGACCATCTTATTTTTCACCATATACCCTAATGCTCTTTAAGGAACAAGACAAAATTAAGCAACGTTATCCATTCCATATACCTTAAGGCTCTTTAACGAATGAATAAGGCTATTACCCTATATACCCTAAGGCTCTTTAAGGGATAAGCAAAATATTTATTAATGTGATACATATAGTAACTAAATTAAGTATTCCTGATGTATACTTATCTTAATCACAAAGGAACTAAAGAAAATCGCTATGAACTAATTATTAACCAAAAAACCGCACAACTCTATTTATTAAACAATTATATATAAAGGTGAAACACGCTAATGGGAGAAAAATCCACAATTAACACTTATGAGCTTTAATGAAATACAACTATTCCACGTTTAGCATCTAAACTTATATTCTACTCTATCATCTCTTGTTCTTCACAATTTAAAATTTCTAATAAAGAAACTAGTGAATGCTTAGCCAAATAAATCGATCTTTGCATATTTTAAAATCAATTATGGGAACTTGCAAAATCTTGACTTTTTCAAGATAGACTTTCTTTTTATAGCTCCTTGTATAAAAGATTAGCAAATTTCAATTTATTTAAAGTTAAGGAGAAAGCTAAGATATAAAATCGGTCGGGTCAAAATTTATTTATGTTCTCACCAACGGAAAGCCTACATTCGTGTCAAAACTCTTATTATTATTATTAATTTTTTTTTATTATTTATTTATTTATTTATTTAAACTGAACTTTTAAATTTTTACCTATATAAAATTTTAAAATTTTTCGCAGGAAAACGGGGTACGTGAGAACAACGAGCAAAAGTAGGTAAGATCATATCTAAGATATACCACCCCATACTAAAACTAAACATTGTCCTCAATGTTTCCTAGTCTAAGGCTCAAAACCCAAACTAGAACTCAAAGAGGTACAAAAGCATAACCGAGCATGGAGAAAGTATCACAAAATCATAAGCCAATTAATAAGTATGCTAAAAGATAGATGTTCGTCTAATAAAAATCAATGGAGATTGATTTCCTCCAATCGTAAAGCAAGAAAAGGCTAGGAAGCTCGAGTGGACCGGGATAAAACACCGAACACGAGAGTCTTCAAAAATTTTAGGTCAATCCTACAAACAATCACAAGCACAAACAACAAGAATTGGAAGAGTACAAGCCTCCTCACATCTCATTAGAAATAAGAAAGAAAAAGGATAAGCATGGTGTGCCTCCCACGAAGCGCTTTGTTTTTGGTAATCGAGTCACATAGCTTGACTCGATCCCCGCATTTAGTTGTCCATGGGGATGGTTTGGAGATCTGGGACTACCTTTGATGGTATGTCTCCTCCAAAGTAATGCTTCACACGATGACCATTCACCTTAAAGTTTGGACCATCGGGTTGAGATAACTCAACGGTTCCATATGGAAAAACTTGGGTGATGGTGAAAGGTCCTAACCAACGGGTTTTAACCTTTCCCGAAAATATCTTTAGACAAGAATTGAAGAGTAAAACTCGACCACCAACATTAAAAATGCGGTTTTTGATCTTAGAGTCATGAAGCTTCTTCGTCCTCTCTTTATATATCAAAGAATTCTCGTATGCTTGATCACGAATCTCATTAAGTTCATTAAGTTAAAGCTTCCGGTGATCACCTGTGATTTTAAGATCAAAATTAGCATGTTTCAATGCCCAATATGCCTTATTCTCTAACTCGATAGGTAGATGACAAGATTTTCCGTACACGAGCATATAAGGAGTACAACCAATTTAGTGTTGCCTTGTGCCAAACACCCCTTTAGACAGTTTAACATCATTTTAAGGTTATAAATTTGAGATTTAAAGCTTAGATAAGCTATACCAGATACTAGTTAGTTTATAAAAGTCCTTTTTAGCAAATTATAACAATCAAATAAACATCAACAATAAGCTAACAGATTATGTAAATATTTTTGGATTTTTAACAATTTTATATCAAAAACTTTATAAGATGAGATTTAAACTAACAACTGAACTCAATAAGCATTCAACAACAATAATAAGCATTAATAAGCTACTCTAACTAACAATAAGCTAACAATAAGCATAAATAAGCTAAAATGCAAAATTAAGCTATAAAATGGAAAATAAGACTTACAATAGCCTTTGCACAAACAAGGCTTATTAATTTGCTCCAATGAGCTGATCTACAAAGCTCCAGCTTATCTAGGATAAGCTGGTGGGATCATGGAAGCCCTTCCTAGTTTGGCTTCCCTTCCAAAATAAGCAGAGGTATAATTTGGGGTGGATTTTGAGTATTGATAAGCTCAGCTAAGCTTTGAGAGCTTAACTGAATATTTAGCTAGCTTATTAGTAATTATGAATGCTTATTGAGCTTATTAGAGTATTAAAGAGCTTATTTAAACCATAGTGTTTAAAAGGTAAAAACATGAATTGAAAGTTAACAATAAGAAAGCTTAACTTTTATTGATTATATAAACTCAGTACAAGCTTAAAAAGGAAAGTTACATCAAATTTAAAAACATTAAAACTAAAAATGATACAATAAGCTAAATCGACTAAAAAGCTAAAACTACACTAGATACTACACTAGATGATCCAACTGTGTGTGAGAGGCTCCTTTTATAGGCGTATAGAGAACCTTCTAGCCTCTTGGACGCTCCCCCGTCTTCTAATCATAGCCCTCCATCTTGATTGCTCTCCAAGTCGTCCAATCTTAGCCGTTGGATGAGTGACACGCATGATTAGCCAATGGTTGGCCTTGGGATTGCCAGCGTGGCTCCCAAAGGCGTCATTGTGTGCGTCATTATGTTTCTAGAAGGGTTAATGATAATTAGAGGTGCAGGGTAAAATTAGGACGGAGGGTGAACAGTGAAAACCAATTTTCCCGCCCCTTTTTTTTCTTTTCTATTTCTTTTTATTGTTTGACCGATGTTTAAAAGGGTTGACTTGGGCTTGGTATAAGGATTTTGGGTCGGGATGAAAGGGTTTAATAGGACTAACGGGAGTTAAGGGATTTATAAGGGTGTTGTTAAGTTAAGGACTAATGGTGTAATTCTATAAGTACTAACGGTGTAAATGTTCAGGGATTAACGGTGTAATTGTTTTAGGGTTTCTTTTAGGCTAAAGAATTAACAGGATTGAACCAACGGGCATTTGGTCCAATGGTATGGAGGTTTTACCTTCCTAGGCAAGGTCTCATGTTCGAGTCTTGTCTAGGGCGATAGGGGTTTCCTCCCGCGTGTGTAAAGAGAAGGGTGCCATTGCCTTCTGGGCTGGACCCAACCTGGTTGTGTGGGCTCGTTACGCCTTCTGGGCTAGGGGCCATGTAGCCACAAATTGCCGTTCCAAAAAAATCTTCGGTAAAACCGCATGTACCTATAGAAACTACTAGTATGTTTCTAAGTACTCATGTCACTCCTCTTCTCCTAAACTAACAACTAACTACCTAACACATATACATACTCTAACTTGCATACTACTACCTACATCTCCAATCTACATTAAACCTTATAGAAACTACTAACTACTACTCCTATTTCTTATTTCATCCGCCCTGCACCTTTACTGTGGTCGGATGAGGTCGCATCGCGATACTCGAATTTAGCTTGATAATCAAACCTCAATCCCGGACTTGTGATATTTTATGACCTAACAACAAATCCTTCGTGTACACATACATGGCACTATCCACTCACCAATTTAAACTAAATTCCGTGTTTTCACAACCATTTTTAGCATTTTGTCGAAATTGAAGAGAAAAGATAGCAAAACCTATCCTTAATACCAATACCGATAAATCATCCATGAAAACTCCATAGTCTTTTCGATCATATCATAAATATGGCCATCCATTACACTCTTTGAAAGTTCCCCGGGAGCATATACACAAGCCAAAAGGCATCGACGTGAAATCTAAAGTTCCATAAGGGCATGGTGAAAGTGGTTTTTCTCTTGCTTCTTGTGGATCTATTGGGATTTGAAAATATCCCAAAAATCCATCTAGAAACAATAAAACTCATTTCCGGCTAATCTTTCTAACATTTGGTCCATAAATGGCAACGGAAAATGATCTTTACGAGTAGCTTCATTTAATTTCCTATAGTCAAATACAAACTCTCCACCCATAACTACTCGGTTGGAATCAATTCATTATCTTAATTACAACTACGGTTTTGTACCAACCTTTCATGGGTACATACAAAGAATGGGGCTTTACCCCACTGACTATCGGAGATCGGGTAAATACATATCCAGCAATCAAAAGTTTGAATAACTTTCTTTTTTATTACCTCAGAATTTTTTGGGATATAACCCGTCTTTGACTTTTGTAACCGCAGGTTTATATAATCTTCCTCCATCAAGATTTTTGTGCGTGGCAAAACCGAGGGTCAATACCTTTGATGTCGGTGATTTTCTACTATACTAAAGAATATCAAACAAACAATATCATCACAACACAATATGTAACACAAACATAGATGCAATGCAAATATAAATATAAAGCGATAAAGTAAAATATAAATGTAAAGCGATAAGTAAAAGAAAGCGCAAATCGGACACGATGATTTATAATGGTTTAGCTAGGAAGCTCCTCTTCACCCTACTCCACTCCCCGAGTACCCAACTCGAGAGTTACTTTACTAGATCCACAAGCTCCTTTAAGGCAGAGAAAACCATACAACGTCGCTTACACTTTATCCGGTACTAAGCTAAATACCGAGTCCTACTTCGAGGTAGAACCAACCTAACGTCGCTTACACTTTATCTGATACAAAGCTAAATCCCGAGTCCTTCTTCGGGTACAACCAAACCCATTATGAGAATCTATCGATTTGATTATACCTGCGACCGTTGTTCTCACGTAACCCGTTTTTCCACCAAAAATATGTGATTTATGTGAAAATAGCAAAATTTAAAAAAATTTATGCATGATAAAGTAAAAAAAGTGATAAATATTGGAATAAATTGATGAAATAAGTGTTGTGACACAAATAAAGGTGAGAACGAGAAATAAATTTTGATCCAACCAGTTTTATACCTTAGCTTTTTCCTTAACATATTTAAATCGAATTTGTTGCTAGTCTTATGTAGGCTTATCCATTATGCCGTACTCGATTTATTAGAATAAGATTGTTGCCAGTCTATGTGACTTTTTAAAGTGCCGATCTTAATTCGCTAGGCTAAGCATTCACTAGTCTCTTTCTTAGAGATTTTAAATTACGAAGAATGAGAAATGATAGAGTCGAGTATAAGTCATGATATTAAGAGTGGAATAGTTGGTTTTCTTTAGAGCTTCTAAGTATTAATTGTGGATTTTTCTCCCATTAGTTTGTTTCACTTGTATATTAATAATGTTTAATAAATAAGGTTGTCCGGTTCAATTTAATTTTTAGTAACTTTCAACTAACTTGGAAGACGATGCCAATAAAATAGGTACACACCGGGATTCATAATTTGACATACTATATATATCATATGAATAATTGCTTTACTTACACCTTAAAGAGCCTAAGGGTATATGGTGTAGTGTAAGTAGAGTTAATCATGAGATTACTTATGCCTTAAAGAGCCTAAGTGTATATGGCGTAAGTGATTAAATTGTTTATGTCTTAAAGAGCCTTAAGGTATATGGCGTGAATGATTGAATCATGTTTAATAAATGATTTGTTTGTACCTTAAAGAGCCTTAGGGTATATGGTGCAAATTTAATCTCACTTGATTTATGTCTTAAAGAGCCTTAGTGTATATGAAGTAAATTAAGTTAAACAAATAAGTAGCCTAATAAAAGCCAAATTTCGGTCACCTCGATGTGGACCTCATCAATTTTCAAGGATAGGGGTAAAAGCTAAATTTTAAACTTCAACCGTCCTGCTTTATTTTCGGATTTAATAAATATCGAAATAAGTCTTAAACAGCCTTCGGGTATATGACAAAAATAAAATCTTGAGATACAAAATTAGGAATAAGGGAGGAAAAGTAATACAAAATTAGTATTTATGAGTAGTGTTAGTATCATGACTTGTATTTGACAATGATGTTGTTTTTAAGCTTAGTATGGAGAAGTGAAAGTTAGGGACGAAGAATTTAATTTGCTTGTTTCATGATCCTAACTATTATCAAAGAATAATGAAAGCATAAAGTGATGAAGTGTTGAAGTATGGAAAGTTATGAAAAAAGCAAAAAAAAGAAATGGAAAAATGTTGAAAATGGAAAAACGGGGCTTTTCAGAGCTAATGTTTCTTTAATCCCTTAAGATGAATACTTAGCTACTTTTCGAGGTAATTAATCAAGGGGGATTAAGAGTCTTAGTTTTCTAAAAGTGTTATTTATAATATTGCGTGAGGACACGGCAATACCTTAGTATGGGGGAGTTTGGTATGTGCTATTTTACACATACCATTTACTATGAAAAACGACCCCAAATGACCAAAAACATAATAAAAAATGCATATATATGTTTGTTTTTGTGTTTGTGAATGTGCAGGTAACAGATATATCAAAAAGGATAAAATTGAGATAAAAACAGACAAAACCGAGCACGGGAATGGAAAGAGGACGAAAAAATCAAGGCCGAAGGCGTACCCATACTTCACGGACCAACCCGAGCCCACTTAATGGGCCGGGTCAGCCCAAGTCCTAAACTAAATAAGCCTAAAAAGCCCAATTCCATGGCCCGTTCTTTTTTATTCTAGTCAAACGAATTAAGAAATGGGTCAACAGGTCAAAGAAGAGTCAAACATATGACACTCGCCACAACATTTAAGGAGTCTTGATCATTCTCATTTAAACCATTATAGAAAGTATTAACTTGGCTTAACTCCGTAAATCCGTGGTGGGGACCTGCTCTAAGCATTTCCTTAAATCGTTCTCATGCTTCACTAAATGTCTCATCGAATTTTTGGGTAAAATGAGAGATTTTATTTTTTAAATGAGTGGTCTTTGAGGGAGGGAAAAATTGATTCACGAACTTGTTTACGAGATCATCCCAAGTCAAGATCGAATTAGGAGGTTTCTTCTCGTACCAAATTCTAGCGGCCCCCTCAAGTGAATATGGGAAAAGCATAAGCTTAATCACATCATTTGGAACATCCCTATATTTCAATGTCGCGGTCATCCTTTTAAAATTATCAATGTGAGTATGTGGATTATCCCTTTCAAAACCGTGAAATTTGTTGGCTTGAACTAATTGTAGCAAATTCGTTTTAATTTCAAAATTTTCCGCAAGAATTTCTGGTATGACGATAGCTTCTCCATACCCTTCCGTGGGTGCTTGAAGTAGTTCCTCCATTGTTCGATTATCCGCCATTGGTGTAACTTCAACGATAGTACGAAGCTCGGGTTCGACTACGTTTGGAGCACGTCGTCTATTTCGACGTCTCGGAATAGTTACGGGTGAATTATTTGGATAATAGGAATTTCTAGTGCGCATGCACTACACAGATAAAACCGATAAAACAAACGAGGAGAAAAAAAATTATACACAAAAATATTTTTATTTCACCGAATAATCAACAAACTTAGGGTAACTCCCTTAAGTGAAACTCGCAAGCAAGCGGGGGACGTAGTGGGAGCGAATCGCCTTAAAAACATTTGTCCCTTCGGGTCATAGTTCCTTGGAACAACCCTCCTTATACCTACCTTATAGCTTATTTCACAAAAGAGGTGCACCTTTTTCGTAAGTGACACAAGACGGTTACTTTTGTTGTTTTTCGATTTTTTTGGTATTTTTGATTACTTGATATACAAAAATTTGAGAAAATAAAATATTTTTGTATTTTTATAGAAAAATATTCACAAACGGGAATTATAACTTCATAGGGAAGGGTCTTCAAATACTAATCTTCAAACGGAAACACGAAAATTGCTACACACTTCCCCGGCAGCGGCGCCAAAAATTGATCCGCTCCAAACCACACACGCAAACAAGTATGTGTAATTAAGAGGCAAATACAATTATAGTGTAGTAGTATACATATTCCAAAAGATTTAAAAGAATCGCTTTTGACCAAAACAATTCCTAAAACCTCACGGGTCGTTTGTCCTCGATGAAGTGTGAATAAAAAATCAGTTTAGTTTGTGATCGCGCAAGTGAATAATTCAAAGATTTGATTTGTTTTCCTATTTCTACACATAAAAAAAACACATAAAGCATGCAAAGAAGAATAAACGACCTAGAAATTAAGAAATTTAACACAGAAACACTAACGGGAATAATTAAAACGCGACGAATAAGCAAGTATGACAAATTTAAGCCCTACGAACACAAATTTAAATTCTAAACCTTCTAACTGATAAAAGAAAATTTTCAGAAAAAGAATTTTATTTTTTAATTTCTATTTAATTTTTTATGATTTTTTAAAGTTTTTAAACTAATAAAATGAAAAAAAAATACTAAACTTTGAATTAAAATATAACACCCCGCATTTTCAGGTTATATTCCGATTTCGATAATCTCATAATATAATTTTGCTATCAAGTTATTGGGCATGCTGCGCATGTATATCTCAAGGCCTATGCAAATCCCTACGTTTCATGAATTTAACCAAGTTATGCATAGACGAAATTAGTATTACGTCAAATTATAGAACCTTTTATATTTTCTCTACACTCGTTAAGACGTTACATGAACTCTTCATATCCGTTATTTAAATTGTTTACGCAACAAGAAAAGTATACACTCACGCTCATTTAATCCAAGTGAAACTATTAAAAATCAAACTCCACAAATATGTAACGTCTATAAAATAAAAGGAGATAAGTCATAGAAATAACAACTGATGCACACTACTCCTACATTGTAGCCTATGCCGCCTGATTTTAGTTATTAGATATTCACAAAGTACCTTGACTCCTTTTATCTTACGAGTAAAAGCCCACAACCATTTCCCCAAATCCCACACCCACTCGTGACTTTGTAGCTGCTACCCCCTTGGATTTGCCTCCAAGAAATCCACAGTAACACACTTTATATTCCTGTACAAATATGCTTACCCAATATGTAGTTACATACTCATGTGAGCATTCAATTGACTAGTCTTCATACCCTCTTATTTGATTATAAGAATGCATGAGCTGAGTACCATACTTTCACAACAACTCAAGGATTTCAATTTTCACATATACTTCCCCCTGCTCATTAAATTCGACACACACACACTCAAACTTTCATCTCTTCATTATCCCCATCCAACCCTAAGCCTAGTCGACATTACTAGGGTTTTTCTTGTTAGTTCGTAGAAGAGAAAGCAAGGGTCAAGGGACTGTTGGTTTCGAGTCACTCAAGGATTTCGCTCAATTAGGGTTTCTTGATATTGGAGCTAGGGTTTCCGTAGTTAAGTTTGAGGCACTCTCCCCTGCATTTTGTGAGTAATCACCTCTTAATAGTCATCATTTAATTATAATTCTGGTGCCATAGTTGTGTGCTTAAACTTGTTAAAAATAAAACATATTTTTGCTACTTACTGATGTAGTTCGAATAACCTAGCTAAACCCCATAAAACGTGCTAGTGACTAATGAAACATAGACTATGGTTATACAAGGGTGATGGGTTAGAAGGCTAGCCATTTTGTAACTTGGACCCAAAGTTAGTACTGCTGCCACACAGTTAATACTGTTGGCACACAATTAGTACTGTTGCAACAGTCTTAATGGTTAAGACAGTTGGCAGTCGCAATGCCTCCCCTTTTGGCCACGTTTTTGATCCCTTAAACGACATTTTTGGACAAAACCTATATAATGAAAGTTGTAGACGACACGGCTTAGTTTCCAAAACGACTCTTGGTTTATGATTTTATTAAGTAACGAGTCCAGAGATTGATTTCAAAACTCAACGTTCGTTCCAAAATTTTATAAATAAAAACTTAAGTATTAACACTTTTAAATTCGTTTTGTCACAACTTTGTCCACTTATTTGACACGTTTAGAGACCAAACTAAGTGTCTACCCATTTAGACTAGGGCGTAGAGAGAACAAGTAGGGGCATTTTATAGTCGACCTGGCATGTTATATTTAGCAACTTGAATCACGAAAAATGGCTGAGAAGTGAGCTCGCAATTTGGATCCAAAGTTAGTACTGCTGCCACGTAGTTAATACTGTTGGCACGCAGTTAGTACTGCTGCGTAGTTAATACTGTTGGCACGCAGTTAGTACTGCTGACCACAGTTCGACACCCCTTACTTTAAGCCTTGTTTTGACCCACTTAGGCTTAGACATAGAGAAAACAAGTAGGGGCATTTTATAGACATCATAGCAAGTTGCATTTAGGAATTCGACTCATCAAAAATGGTTAAGAAACGAACTCACAACGAAGATCCAAAGTTAGTACTGCTGCCAAACGGTTAATACTGTTGGCACGTAGTTAATACTGCCGACCGCGAGTTCAACACTCCTTACTTCGTACTCATTTTTGACCCACATAACGACCCCGACTATCCAAACTTATAAAAGGGAATTTAAAGAAGGCATGACTTAGTTTTCAAAGGTATGCTTGGTTTGTCATAATATGGAGTAACGAAATAGGAAATCTAACATGAAGTTAGTACTGCTGACCGCGTGTCAACAGTCTTAATGGTTAAGACTATTGGCAGTCGCAATGCCTCCCCTTTGGCCACGTTTTTGATCCCTTAAACGACATTTTTTTGACAAAACCTAAATAACAAAAGTTGTAGACGACACGGCCTAGTTTCCAAAACGACTCTTG
>BQNB010044297.1:13291-44974 GCA_026074375.1 Tanacetum coccineum | reverse complement strand
GTATTGAGCTTATTCCTCTGTAGTCTTTTGTGAGTGCAGACACGGATACGCCGTATCTTCCTTGATGGATACGGCGTATTAGTCTTTAGAATAGTAATCTTTAAAATATCTTCATTTAAGCTCCAGAATGCGCGCCTTTTGCTATCTTTCACCAATTACTCCATAATTACTACAATTCTCAAATATAAACGATTAAGCAACAATTCTTTGCAATAACTATACAAAATGGGTTAATAACATAGGATAAATGATGCTATAAAATAGACATTATTTGATGTCATCAGGCACACTAGAATTTTGGGCTGGGCTAATTTATGAAGAAACAGTAGGTGTGATAGTATTAGTACTAGTATGTGACATATTCATTCCCAATTTTTCCAATTGTGCTAGAAATTTATTTAAGAGTTCATTGGTGGGGTTTTCACTAGTCCTACGGCCCTTATTAAACCCGCTAGTAGCATTAGGTATACGAGCATTAGCATCATGAACATATCGGCACGAATCACCATAACGACAATTTCCCTTGGCAAAGTTGAAACAAGGTTTCCAAGGCTTACCTTGAGCCGTAGAGGAAGGACGTGAATTATTTCTTGAGCCGGCCACAAAAACCATAGGAGTGGAAGAATCAATAGGCGAAGTGAGCACTTCTGACTTTAATCTCATCTCTTCGGCGATTAACAAGGAGCGCACATCTTTGAGATCGGGAAAGGTGTCCTTCTAATGCATGTAGCCACAAACTTGGTTGTATGTATCCGGATGACCCTCAAGGGCATAGTGAACCACATCTTCTTCATTAACACGAGCGTCAAGAAGAGTGAGGATGTTAACAATGTAATTGATTTTTTGAAAATAGGATTCCATGCTTTGATCCCCAAGTTTGATAGAACGTAACTCGGCCTTCAATGTATTAGCACGAGAGCGTTTATTGTCCTTGATAATATTAGAAATAAGACCCCATGCTTCCTTAGCAGACTTTGGGCGAGCCACAACAAGCCTGGCTTGAAGTGAATAAGAAAGAGTGGATAGAATCCATGAAAGCACTATCTTATCAACCTTGAGCTCTTCGAGGGTAAGAGAAGCCAACGAAGTAGTGCTAGATTCAGTAGCAGGGGTATGAATGTATTTTTCAACATCATAAGTAGCACACAATGGCTCAAAGAAAAATTCCCAAGACCCAAAATTCCAATTGTCAAGATCAAGCTTGACCGAGACCCTCGTAAGAAGGTGATGATGCGTAACCAAGGAGAGTTTCTCCGATAATCCGAATCCATCATGGTGTGAAGGAAACACATTAGTTAATAGCGTGTATGAAAGGGTAAACAAAACACCAATAAGTAAGGTACGGTTTATGATTAGTATAATAGAAATGGTTATTAACGTACAGTGAAAGAAGGATTATAGAGTGCAATATCTTGACTGAATGTAAAACACCAACTGAAAACGCTAAACGAGTGTTACCTTTTGCACACCTTTAACAACACGCAACAATAGTATGTGTGTTTATTAGTGTATGATGTATGGTTAAGTGACGTAAGAAAAAAAGGGATTTAAGAGAGTGCAATATCTTGACTGCAAATGTAAAACACCATATGAAAACAAACGAGTGTGACCTTTGCACACTTTTAACAACGACGTGACCTAAGCACGTAATTAAACACAAAACATGACCTTGCACGCATAAACAAGAACTTGTGATCGAAGCACAAGATCCACAAAATTGTTGTAGCGAAAGCTTGAAGGATCGGTTAGGTTTTTTTGGAGGTTACTGGCTCTAATACCATGTAAAGGTATGAATTTGTCGTGTCTTATTACTGAGATCAAGAATGATATATATAGATACAATGAGTCCCTATCCAACTAGAATACAGCTAGCACTATTAATGGAACAGATAAAGATGAACTAATTAAGGTAATGCAATCATACATTCTAGCACATTATGGTGTAACGCGATAATGATGAACTAATTAGGTAATCAAATCATACAACTCCATATGAAGCATAAGTACTGCTATTAAGATGTATGAAATTTGTTGTGTTCCCTTTTTTACTGAGATCCAAGAATAGATAATATAGGATACAGTGTCCATATCCAACTAGAATACAGCTAGCACTATTAATGGTACAGATAAAGATGAACTAATTAAGGTAATGCAATCATACAGCTAGCACTATTAATGGTACAGATAATGATGAACTAATTATGGTAATGCAATCATACAGCTCATAGTGAGCATAATGTACAGGCTAACAATAATCACCAACACATGCATGTAATAATTTTTTTCGCATAAATTTTTACTAACAATCAGTCACTCTCAACCAACTAACTAATATCTTCATATATTTCTCTTTTTAAATAACCATACTTCAGAAAGCAGATAGTTTTTATTTTGATTTATATAGTTATATTTTTTGAGATTTTAGTTGCCCCATAAGTATGAAATAGGTGCATGTTCTCATCTCGCACACATCCTCAAAACCTCCTTGAACATCTATAAACAGCATACCAACATTTCAAGAAACCTAAATAAGGTAAAATACCATCAATCATTCACTACAACAAAATAGTTAACTTTTCACATTTATTAAGTCACGTGTTCACACTTTATAGTGTGTGGAGTTGAAAAGTTCACACTTAGTTTGTGTGAACCAAATGGGTGTAGTAAATAATTTCACACTTGGAAGTGTGAAGATTTATAAAAAAAGTTCACACTTTTAAGGGTGAAGATTTTAAAACAGTATAATTTTAAACAACTCCTTACACTTTTAAGAGTGAATAATTTTTTCACACTCATAAGTGTGAATATATTACAAAACAAATTCACACTTTAAAAAGTACGAAGAAAAAAGTGTTAACAAGTGACCAATTTGTTGTAATGATTCCATACTATACTTCCATGTTCAACTAAATAATACCAAAAACTATCAATTGTCTAATCACAATACCAATCTACCATGTGTAAGCAGCTAGACAAACACTTAAAAAGCCTCTCGTATGTCTATTAGTTAATAAATATTAAACTTTAATACACATTCAAACATAGCTAATAGAAAGAAAAGGAAATTATCAAAACACTTATGTCAATGCAGAGATACATACATTTGTGCATTGTGGATGCTAAATCACTACAACAAAACATGTTTTATAGGACGCAAGTTAGTGTCCTATAAAATCAGTTTATAGGACATTTAACCTAATAGGACCAATATACAAGTGTCCTCTATGAAGGGGTTGTAATAGATATTTAGGACACTTATGAGCGTCCTAATAAACACCAACATTATAAATCTAATTCTTTATTCCTATATAATTGTTTTATATGACCGAAATGGTATCTTAATAGACTACATAATAGGATGCTTTACGGTGTTTGTAACACCCCCAAAAATCGTGTCGCAGCGGAAATATGTCTGGGGCGTTACTTCATAATACACAGCGCTAGATACAAAAGAACGACCCCTAAATGTGTCGTTTGAAAAGTAATCTCGTTGATTTCCTTGAAATTGATATAATGTTTGTCCCATAATTACATCACAATGAAAAGCTTGAAATTAACACAACGAGATTTGATCACTTGTATGTATGTAGAAATCCATGAATGAAATCTTGTCAGTTTGAACGACCCCTAATGTGTACAAGGGTTATGAAAAGTAAATCTCTCAGTGATTTCTTGAAATTGATATTTGTTTGTCCCATAATTAATCACAATTGAAAGGCTTGAAATTTAAAAAACGAGATTTGATCAATTGTATGTATGTAGAAATCCATGAATGAATTTGTCAGTATTAGACTCAATGACATCAAATAATCCTAAGCATCTTAATTCACCTGAGAAAACATGCTTAAAAAAGTGTCAACATTAAAGTTGGTGAGTTTTAGATTGTACTTAAGTTTATATGCTGAACGCAAAGTTCTTGATCAAAGAGGAGTTTGACCATTTAATAACTCCTCTAAATGTCCTTCAAATGTATTATAATGATTTTTAGATAATTCAATATAGTTCGTAGGAAGTGATGCATGACATTTCTAAATCCCACCAAAATAGTCACTAAAAATGTATGTTATGAGCCTTGTATCGCAATTGTTCAAAAGTAATGTATGATATTTCATTATATATATATACGCAATATCTATATATATTTATTATAATCTATATAATAAAAATAATTACTATATATATTTATAATAAATAATTATAATAATATATAAATTTTATATAATATTATATAATCACACTACTAATGTGGTATTCTAAGTTATTTATTGCCATTTATGTCATCGCGAACAGTAACAATTACTCATGTGAGTATATAAACAAAGTTTACGATTACTCTATAAGCTATGAAACGAAATGGCAATATATTATAACAGTTATAGAGTTGTCATATGTAAGTGTTGTCGGTGCCCTGTGGGAAACAACTCCATAACAATCGTTAATACTCGACATGTATAGAACTCGTGTTATATGACCAAAGTAACGTGGGGCATAGCTAATCACCCGAACGGGGGGATTGTCTATTCCCGGATATGATCTATTTTATAACATTGTGTAGTCAACATAATTATAACGTTCGTATTGCACCTACAAAGTCGATAGATAATCGCACCAGAACCGGGGAATTCTCACTAACTCTAGACAGAGATTATGGTCATAACAGATCTCAGCGCCTCATCTAAAAATTAGATTATACTGTTCATGAGATAGGACTTTGACGTATAGAAACTTTATACTATGTATTACCAATTCACAGGTGCTCCCTACTCCAAATCGAACATCACAACAAGGCTTATACTATTAAGTAATTTGTAGAATCCCGTTACCATCGAGCTGTCCTCATCAAGAAAAAAACCAAGGCCTGTCAGTACTGATATCATATAGCATGTTCAATCCGCTTAAGATAATCCGTATCATTTCAGAAGAAGTATAAGTACATATTATTTGCGTCCAAAAATGAATTCAAGTAACTATATCCCATAACGAGCTTGTAACTGAGTATGATGATTCAATTTGTAATCAACCTACGGGTAAATGGCATTTGTAAACAAGCATGTTCTCACCCAAAATAATATATGGAAAAAAGTTAAAAACATGGGGCTTTTGAAACTCCTACCTCAGATGTTGAAGAAACGGGATGACTGACTAGGGAAATCTAATATGCACAAAAGTTGTAATAGTTTGGTGGTTGGTTAAATAAATAAATTGAAAAGTGAACGCAAAGTATGTAATATATTCTGTATATATTACATATGATAAATAAACCCTTATATAACTCATACCGTGAATTATATAACAAAGACAAACAATCTAAAGATTAATGTGACGTATATAATGCTTTGCAGGTATTAGATAATAAGTGTGAGTAAATGATTAAACCAATTAGTTTGACCCGTTTTCGAAATCACCACTTAATTAAATAAGAAGTTCTTGCATAGGCGTAAACGTACGTTTTAAGGTTACCACTTATGTTTAAACGATGTTTGTAAAGTTTTTACAACAATTGTTATGTTATCTTCTAGCTGACAATTATAAAATATAAAATAATATTTTATAAATTTATATTTCGTTTCCTCGACGGGTCGTGTCTAAAATAGTTATCTCATTGTAAAAGTATAGTTTTCGTTCGTTTATCCGGTTATTGTATAATACAAATTATTATATCTTTAAAATATAACTTAGTCCCTTTTATCGGTTTCTAAAATAATAGAGGCTTTAGTAAAACATTACTAAATATAAAAAGTTATATAAATTTCGTCATGACCTTCCCGGTTATATAACGTTTCCCATATTTATAAAACCTAATGTTTTCTTTTCCACTTTTCAACAAACCGCGCGTTGCAAAATATCTACGTGTTTTAAATATATATTTATATATATTTATAACTAAACAAATTAATAAATATCATATTTATTTAACCATTAACCACCATTTTAGTTCCGATTTATAATTTATAAAGTCTCGTGTTATATTTATTAGTCAAGTGTATAAACCAAACGAACCCTCGTTGTTTCGCTAAAACAAACGCGCCTTTTGCGTCTCTCTCTAAAACCAAACACCCCTTATGGGTGTTAACTGCCAAACCAAACACCCCTTTATTCAAATCTGCCCAACCAAGCACCCCCTTATGGTACTCTGCTGAACCAAACGCGTCTTTATCGCGTTTTCTGTTATCCCAAA
Source organism: Tanacetum coccineum (assembly GCA_026074375.1). Classification (NCBI taxonomy): domain Eukaryota; kingdom Viridiplantae; phylum Streptophyta; class Magnoliopsida; order Asterales; family Asteraceae; genus Tanacetum; species Tanacetum coccineum. The sequence continues at coordinate 38,796 of BQNB010044297.1, read as the reverse complement.
CGCACCCTTATGTATTAATACAAAGAAACAAACACCCATATGTTGTTTTGGTTAAACCAAACGCACCCTTGTGCCATTTGGCAGCCAACCAAATGCCCCTTTATGGTGTTTTCTTATGCCAAACGCACCCATTGGTGAAGTTTTTAATACCAAACGCAGCCTATAGCTGCTGCCATAAGACAAACGCACCCTGTTTGGTGATTACCGCAACCAAACGCAGCCCCTTGCTGCCATTTACCACCCAAATGAACACCCCTAGCTGTTTACAACAGCCAAACGCACCTTTGATGTGTGTGACAGCCAAACCAAACACCCCCTAGCTGCTACCAATATACCAAACGCACCCTAAGCTGTTGTAAACAGCCAAACGCACCCTAATGCAATGCCAAACGTAGCCTAGTTGTTGTAATCAAACCAAACGCACCATGTTGGTGCTATGTTAAACCAAACCCACCCTTGGTGGTGGCTGCCATAAAGCCTAACGCACCCTTGTTGGCTGAGACCCCAAACCCGACGCACCCTTTGGAATCAGCCATGTGTTGTTTGTAACGAGTGTGGGAGGCTGAGACATTTTAGGAATGATTGTCCTAAGTTGACGAATCAGAACTGCCACTATACCAAACGCACCCTAAGCTGTTGTAATCAAACCAAACGAACCATGTTGGTGCTATGTTAAACCAAACCCACCCTTGGTGGTGGCTGCCATAAAGCCCAACGCACCCTTATTGTCTGAGACCCCAAACCCGACGCACCCTTTGGTGTCCTTGAAACCGAACGTACCCTCTCGTGGTGGTTTACCCAACCCGAACGCACCCTAAGATTATGACAAAACCAAACCCACCCGCTGGTGCAAATACCATACGCACCCTGATGGTGCGATGGCTGTGGCGGTGGTGTTGGTGGTGTAGAGGTGGTGGGGCAGTGGTGAACGTGGCAGAGGTGGTGTTGGTTCGGAGATGAGGCGTAGATGGTGACGGTTAGGAGATGACGATGACGGTGAGGATGTGGTGGTAGTGGTGATGAGATGGCAGCGACGGTGGCGCAAGATGAGGGGAATGGTGGTGACAGGGCTGCGGCTGTCGGAGAGGGGGAGGGGCAGCGCGGCGCGTGGAGGCCCGTGACATGAGGGATCGGGTAGATCGGGTGACAATGAACCTTTTTGGATTTCGCCGAAAAAGTCCGCCGGAAAACTTTTCCGGCGGCGGTGGCGTGGTGGTGGCCGGATAATGGGAGAGGGAGAGAGTGTTTTATGTGTGTGTGTTTTTTTATATAAAAGAATGAAATGAAAAGTTATTAAAGTTTTATTTATAATAAAACTTTTAAAATAAAGTGACAAGTACATAATAGTGTAGGGTAAATTTTGTAAGTTTTTATCATAGTTTTGATAACTATCGATTTGGGACTCATTTGAACTAGTTAACGGTCGATTCAGGACACGAAACTTGCGCCATTGTTTTTCAAATCATTCTTCCCATAAAGATGAGTATTTATTTGATAATATTTCATAAATATTTTTATAACATTTAAAATAAATATCTGTTATTTATTTTGTGACTCGATTAAAATAAAAATGAGTTTTAACTCGGATATTCGCGTTATCAACATCGCTTAAATAATTAAAGTATTAAGTAATTTTATTTAATATTCTTATTAAATAAATAGTGATAATTAAAAATAAATTTAATTATTTTTGTGTGTCGGTACACCTTGCGTGCAAATTTCAAAACTTTGTGGGGCTATTTCAGCCCTCTTCTGCTTGTTTTCAAGTCTCGGGTAAAACTAAAAAGTTGTCTGAAATATCGTTTTACATCAAATTGCTTTAGGGTCCGAGTTGTGAAAACGTGATTTAGTGGTTCGTTTTTTCATAAATCAACTATGAATTAATATATATCTTTTTCGTTTTAGAATCAAATAAGTTAAAAATAACTTTGTACCCGAGGTGTGTAATAATAAATATGATTTATTATTGAAATATGTTTTGAAAATTTTACCAGTTACGCGGTAATCGTTTTATGTGACAATAAAAGACCAAATGTCAAAAAGTCAAGTCAGACTCGAAAAGTCAAAGATTAAAATAGTCCTTTAAAATTCCGAAATTCCCGGATGTTACAGTGTTCTATTATATCCTTACCTATCTATCATGTTATGGGACACATTCACGAGTCCTAAAAGACATTTTCATAGGACGAAAGGATAGTGCATAAACACTTATTTTTGTACCAAAAAAGGGTCCTAACACGAATGTGCGCTGTTATGACCAAATTTAATGTCGTAAAAAGGATTTCCAACATCTACATAATAGTAAATTTATTCCAATAAACAGGTTGAATTGATAATTTTAGTGAGTGACATGATAAAACAGGTCCAGACTTGATTTGTATCAAGTAAATAAAAAGAATATAGCTAAATAAGTATAAATCTATTTTATTTCCCTTATAATAGCATCCAAGATAAAAAAAATTACAAACTCTGGTCGTACCAGGAAAGAAAAGTAGAAATTAATGCTCTTAAGCCATCATGCCATAATAAATGGAAGAACAAAAAGTAAAAGATGGTGTTCTTGAATTATATGTTAATTTAACAGTAACAACATGATTGAAAACTAGAAACCAATGGTCTCAATCATGTTGCATCATCCGCACGCACCACCTACAAATCAATAACTCGTGTTTAGTAAAGAGTCCGGTCTAAATAAATACCGTGTTATATAAGATGTCACAAGTTTAGCAAGGTTAGCATACCATAACAAGAGGTAAGGCAACACATGAGTGGCTCCAATAACATCTTCAGTTGTGACACACAATCCACATATCCTCACCAAACATTCACCTTTTTTATAGCGACTTGAACATTTTCCTCGGACCAATTTAGATCAATCTCTTCACTCCCAACTACCTCATAGGAATCCAAACTCCTTATTAATCCTTCTGCTGCATTCTCAGGATTCAAAATGCTTTTTTAAGGTTAACCTTAAAGTCTACATAGACCATTAAAACAATGGTTGAGTGTCAATAATAAACTAAACGAACAAGCATTACATACCTTGAACAAATATAGCTAAGAGGCAAAAGTTCCTTATCTGGCGATTTTTTTATTACAGTAGTTACCATACGGGCTTGAGCATAACTTGTTTTACCCATGACTTGTACCATCTTCCTTTTTGCCCTATTGTGTATATAACAGAGCATGGGTGAGTAAACTTAAAATTGACAATCAAGAACTTAAAACAAAATCGTTGAAACTATGCAATAACCAATACGATTAATAGAATTAGTGATCAAAATAACACAAACATATGCAAATTTAGCAAATTCTTTATTAAATAATAGGGAAACACAACAGGAGGTTCTTGGTACTAGAGCCAGGGGCAATAAGATAATAATCACACTAAAAGTGAGGAATTAGTCATAGGAGTATAGGACTATCAACATATGAATGACAATTTTTAAGGGGTGGGTTCGGTTGAATTCAATCATCAACCTCAACCAGACTCAGTTTTACTAATTAACCAATGCATATATTAAATTAAAACTTTAAAGCATCTTATAAAGCATCCTAACAACTTAGCAAACTGGCCAACGAGCTGACTAACCACACCTGAAGCTGCTGAAACAAAGATAAATTATCCTTTCTTTGGAGCACAAATTTCATAGAAGCCAGCATAAGTTGATATACCAGGCATACCTGCATACAATCAAAGAAAGATCAGGATAAGATAGAGGGGGGAAAACAGGCATGTCTGCAAACGAGTCAAAGTGGTTCATTTTGTAAATGTCGTGATGGGTCTGTCTTGGTTGAACTCACCCTTTTTGTCCACTAACTTATTTAAAAATATTTAACCAAAAGAAAATACCAAGACTTCCCGTATAATATAAAAGAGGGACGTCTGTATGTTAAATCTTAAATAGAGTCTCGGGTGCATTGATAATGTTGTATTCCTCCACCCTCCTCAACATAAAAAGAATCAATAAATCAGAAACATGCAAATCTAAGGGAGCATAAAAATAATTAGATTAAACTATGCTGAGAGTTTAAAACTTCAATAACACTGAAAGCAGTTACCTATTCAAGACTGTTATAGAATTAGCTGATGATCATGTGCGAGTAAGAGGTTGAAAGTTAGCAATTTACCTGAAGTATGTGATAGGAGCAGATGATCCAATCGATTAGCAAAACTCCTAGATCCAGAACATGATGGATTTAATTGTCCACTAAAGCCCCAATTAGGTCAAAATTACGGTAAAAAAATCTAAGACCAACATAGACCCAAATTACAGTAAATACACAATTATATAATCGATTATATATAATGAGAAATAATAACTAAAATACACTGTCAATTGTTACCTAAATAAGATTACTCACTCCCCCTTCATATGATTTGTACTGCGGTATATGGTTAGGGTTCGTGACAAGGAAGTTAGTACCGACGATTTGGTATGTAGGTGGGAATCGATTACGAAGTGTGTGACATGATAAGGGGACGTGATGGTTCCTGTGTAGATGAACATATTGCGATATTTGGGGATCCAATTTGGAGGGATCCTAAATTTGGGAGGGAAGTTAGCAATTTGGCAAGTGGGAAGTAATTTTGGGATTTGGGCTCTGAGGGATACCGAAAATATTTAAAAAAAGTATAAAAACAATTTTCTAAATTATAATGATAAAGATTTAAATTGTAAAAGTAGTAAATATATATCAATAATAATCATAAAATTAATGGGGCGTTTGTTTCGGTTTATATGTGGCTTATGAGGTTATTTGATTTGGCTTATATTTCATAAATCTTAATTTTCAGGCTTAATTTTGGATTTATGTGCTTATATGAGTTTATCGTATGTTAATAAACTTATCTAATCCAACAAGTCTCAAAATAAGCCAGAAAATTAAGGCTTATGAAATATAAGCCAAAATCAAATAAGCTCATAAGCTCACATATAAGCCGAAACAAACACCCCCTAAATTGGAACAATATAATGTATGTATAAGATTAAATTTAACGAAAACAAATAACAAAAATGAAGTACGTGTTTATGTATGTGATGTTGTACCATGTCTTCTAAACCAAGTTCAGCATGCCCCATATGAAATTCGGGTGAACCATAACAACATCAACTATGTCTGGACTATTTTCTTTGTAATTTTTCCTCTGAAGTGTCTAGGTCCTAGAAAACATCCAATTGGTTTAGACACGACTACTAGTCTACCATGGACCAACAATGCAATAGGTTAGCTATTTATTAGCCAAGGTTATTACCCAATTGTTCAAGTATGGTACGTAAAGCGGGAATTCAGGTGAATCAATGGTGTTTGGATGAGATGAGGATAAACGTATGTTTGGTTTTTCACGTTCGGTAGGTAACACTCACATACGATTATGCTTTTAGTGTGTGTGTAAAATGGAGAAGATAGCTTGGTCCTTTCGTGTGAAATGGACCAGTATTTATAGGGATGCATTTTGGCTTTTCTGCCACACATTATGCGATCTGAAGGTTCTCAACCATCCATGTGGTAGCATGCGATCTAAAGGCTTGGATTGTCCACGTGGTGGACATCCTATGGAGGAGACAAGAATGACACGTGCAGTAACATCTTTGTCTCATGTGGTTATGATATTTTTTGGTAAATTTGCATATCGTAACGAAATACCCACGACACTACCTTTTGTAATAATGAGGTAGTTATACGTGGTGGTTGTTATAAAGATTCTTGAGATACGACCACACATTTACCGTTGCCTTAATACATGTTTGCATGGTCCAGGCAAAGTATGACGAGCCTCTAGCTTTTATATGCCTCTTGTCTCCTCCCATGTATATCCACCACGTGTTACCCCAATTATTGACTCAAGTCATACCATGAGGTCTTTACCAAATGTGGAAAACCAAACGATCGATTATTCTCACCCCTCAATACGTACCATACATAAACAAGTAGAAATAAACATCTTTTAAAACTTAATTTATTTTGTTCTTGATATAAATAGTGTTAGATAAGACCATCAAACAAGTCACACATAAAACATTGTGATTTAGGACTTTGTATCAAGTCTCTTATCACGTTTAATCATAATAAAACTTCAAACTGAAAAGCGTCATTTAAGATCTAATATATTAGGACCCACATGGCTAAAATAAATTGATGGCGATGATGTGACACTCAATGAGGCCCAAATGGCTAAACTTTCTTAGCCACCACACCCCTTGCTCTTAGAGGGGTGGTTACCAAGCTTTGGACTTCTCACGTGCCATCAGATGGTAAATGTTGATTTTTAGTTTGACCTTTATTTACTTGATTCTATAATTTACCGACTAGTTTGTTTAGTACTTTTTTAAACGTAAAAGTTTTACAATTTGCCACTCAATTATTCCAAATGCTTTAAATCGGCCACCCAATACGTAGTTAGCAGTCGTGCTTATATAATTAATAAAATGACATTGTTTTACATGTTTTAATATTAACTTTTGCTTTTCAACATGATTGGGTGCGATGTCATCTTCGTGGTCTTTTGGAACTGCAAATATGTTAAGGTAAATGTTTAGTTGAGTAGCATGCCATCAAAACCTAATCATCTCTACAACACTCCCCATAAAAACGTGATATGATTTGGCCCTACATATGACTTAGAAATTAATTTAGACTTAACATTAGTTGATTAACATCCAAAAAACAATTTTAATCATTTTATTAGCTTAATTGAAAGAATTAGTAGTTGACATACAAACATCTTGCAATAATCCATCTCATTTTCATCAAATCAACTAGAATTGTGATTCTTAATATGAGTTTTCACGTGTAGTCATGGACACTCAAGTCTCAACAACCATTTGATAGGAAATCTCGTTTTTATATGTTGATTTACCGACATTGCAAATTATGCAACAAAAAGCACAAGTCGTACACAGAAGTTCGTTGTATGGTGTTCCATTATAGAAAAATTACTACTAAATACAGTTAAGATCTTTCTTGAAAGCTGAAAATGCAATGATACATTAATTAACTAGTATAAGTTTGATTATATATATATATATATATATATATATATATATATATATATATATATAGAGTAGAGATTCGGTGAGAATTAAAAGTATAATAAGAAGAATAAGAAGGATTTTTAGCCACACATTTTAAATAGGAGAGAATTTTAAGGGGAGATCGTTCTATTTTTGTATATATATATATTTATATTTTATTCCTATCTATATATTATATATATTATATTTGTTAGTGATCGGATTAACCTCTAAAAAAACACAACAATCCAGCAATTCCTTAGGAATGGAGGTGTGATTTTTCTGTCTAAGTCCCTCCCTTCACCTGAGATTTCGAGTGTTTTGAGCTCTGTTATTTATATGACCGCCTACTTTTTGGAGCAAACAAACTTGTGAGAACTATTATGAGATATACCATTTGAATATAACTCAACCCTCAAAAATATTAGAACCCACAATGATAGTCTTCTTTTATTGAGTTTGAGATCCGGTGAGAATTAAAAGTATAATAAGAAGAATAAGAAGGATTTTTAGCCACACATTTTAAATAGGAGATATAATTTTAAGGGGAGATGCGTCTATTTTTGTAGGTGCATCTAAAATGTGTGGTTGTGGTTTCTTCTTATAATTCTCATTTTTCGATGAATAGTATCCCGTGAGGTGAACATTACCGTGAATAGTACCCCGTGAACAGTACGTGAATAGTAACTCTTTTTTTTAACCCTAAATCGAAAACCCTCAACGATGACTCTCAATGAAAGCATCAATTGATACGACCCGGTTTGGGTTGTATCGGGATAGTAGCACAACTTCAAGCGTGTGCGAGCTCCTTAAAAATATAGAGAGAAGACTAGACAATTTATTTGACAAACTTGATTGATTGATTAACTGATTACATTGTGAAACCTTAAATACTAGTTATGTGATAACTCACAAAACCAAACACTTATCCTAACACAACTCGAATACATATCCTAAAACAATGACTTATCCTAAAACAATTAAAATAAGATAGTTATCTTTGTGCCATCATGATCCTCATACGTATGAGTGTTATGTTAACAATGATTTATGTTAAAAAAGAAAGTCGGATTATCAATCCAATTCAAATAAAATTTCCTACTTTGAAGAATCTATAGATGAGAGGGAATTTGGATCTGATCGCTTAGAATGTCCTTACGATCGTTGGCTTTGGAACAAAACGAATCTTATTACGGTATCTTTAAATGACTCACGATTGGCTTTGGATCCAAGCAAATCCTATCGCGGTATCTACAGATGATTCAGGTGGAGGGTTAAGCTTTGACTTTTAGCGTGTTATGCTAAACTAATTAGTTACTTGAAACATAAACATACGTGATAAGACGGATAACGTTGGTAGAAAATAAAATTTTAAATTTAGTTAGTGCATCATGTATCTTCAAGTAAAGTAATGTAATGCTATTTATTTATCATGTGTCTAAACACACACCTTAAAAAAGTTCTAATAATAAAGAGCACAAAGATTATATATATATATATATATATATATATATCTATATATATATATATATATATATATATATATAGTGAGACTTTCTTTTCAGAACCATTCTTAGTGCGAGAACTGACAGAACCACCAAAAACATGCATGCACGCCTTCAATAATTGTATTTTTTTCACATATGTTTTAAAAACAACATATATGTTTTAAAAAAACATAGTTGTTATAAATAATTTGATAAGAAATTGGAAATACAAAATTTTTCTTTGAAGGTGTGCATGTATGTTCTTATAAAGCGTGCAACAACAATATTACGGCCGTGTGTAAGGTTTTTGTGAAAAAAGAGGAAGAGTTCATGATGATACTGAAGAATATAGGTGGATTCTTATGATTATTGAGGATTTTCATTATTTTTTTTTATTTTTAAAAGGCGTGCATGTATGTTTTTTATGGTTCTGTCAGTTCTCGCACTAAGAATGGTTCTGAAAAGAAAACCCCCCTATATAGTGAGACTTTCTTGTATATATATATATATATATATATATATGTGTGTGTGTGATTCAGCTAATCAAGGCTACCAGCCTAAAAATACCAAATGGATAAGATCCGGTGGGGGGTGATACTTGCTTGTATTGTTGTATTCTGATAAAATATTATTATGAAATGTTGGGTTGCTTGAAAAAATATATTCAAAATTTTATATTCGGTTATTTGATGGAACTCAAATTTCTATACAAAATGGATAGAATATCTTGCTAATGTTCTTACGAAGATCACAACTAAAAGTTTGCGGTTTGTTTGATAAAACATATTGATGCGCAACAATCAGTTGACATCCAAGCATTCATTAGTTCATTACTCATGTTTGATGTGAGAAAGTTGACATGATTAAAGTTTATGAAAGACTAATGAACGGAATTATATGTTTCTTCCTATCAAACGTTGACAAGAAAGTACACCTATTCTGAGAAGTTATGGTTCTCAAAAGATCTTCTAAAACGGCATTGTTGGCAAAAAGAAATGCACATAAATTTGAAGAAGTTGACAACACAAAATAGGTCAAAATCATATAAAAAATCACTTTGACAACACTCAACATGCTTGCTTCACCATACAGTAGGTGAATATGTGCTTTTTCCTCAAAGAAATAGAAAAAACTATGCATTGGCAACTTTTATCCAACCACCCATAGCTTAATATCTCCTGCCTATAAAAAACCTTGCAACAAAATTCTTATATCATCTTTGCATTTGCCACCCAGGATGACTATGCTTCCTACTTCTTTCTTGGGTGCTTTCATGTTTCTAACATTTTTTGTTTACTTGTACCCTGGATTTGCTGTAGCAAAACATGATGGCACTAGCATTACTAGGCACTACAAGTTTGATGTGTGTTATTTCGAGACTTGTGATTATATGTTTCATTTGATATACATTTGTCGTCCTAATGTAACTTTTGATTTTAGATACGGATGCAAAATGTGACAAGATTATGTGCGACGAAGAGTATAATAACTGTCAACGGCAAATTCCCAGGGCCTCCGATTGTAGCTAGGGAAGGGGACCGTGTAATCATAAAAGTTGTTAATCATGTTCCAAACAATATCACAATCCATTGGTACACATTTTCATTTTTGTGTGATTATTTATCGATTTGTTGATTATTGGATAAGATTATTACATTTTGTGTTTCGAGTAGGCATGGAGTTCGACAACTTCTGAGTGGATGGGCTGACGGGCCAGCATACATTACACAATGTCCTATTCAAACAGGGCAATCGTACACTTACAACTTCACCATTACTGGCCAAATAGGAACATTATGGTACCATGCTCATATTTCGTGGATTAGGGCAACATTATATGGTCCAATCATCATTCTCCCACGACGTAATGAATCATACCCGTTTGTTAAACCATATAAGGAAGTCCCAATCATATTTGGTAATTACATGTTCAAAGTATATGTTTTCGCAACATAAATCATTTGTTCATGCAAATTTTCTAAGTTTAACATTGATATTGTATTATAGGAGAGTGGTGGAAGGCTGATACAGAGGCTGTGGTTAGCCAAGCTATTCAAACCGGGGGAGGGCCGAACAATTCAGACACTTTTACAATAAACGGACTCCCCGGTCCATCAAAAACCTGTTCCTCACATGGTACCTATTAGTTGATCATTATTTTTGGTCCAGTATTATTACAAGTAGCGAATTCAGAAAATCTACAGATAAGATAAATTTTAGAACTAGAACTTTGGACAAAACTTAAGTAACTTATAAACTAAATAACCTCATTACGAATTACAAATTTTACGATGTCACCAACTGAATAATATTTTTGCAGAAACGTATAGGCTCAAGGTTAAGCCTGGGAAGACATATCTCCTTCGATTGATCAATGCTGCCGCCAACGACGAGCTCTTCTTCAGAATTGCAAATCATACATTTACCGTTGTTGATACAGATGCAAGCTACACAAAACCATTCCAAACTGATACTATATTTATTACACCGGGGCAAACTAGTAATGTTCTTTTCAAAACGAAAAACCACTCCCCCAATACCAAATTCTTAATGGCTGCTAGACCATATTCCACAGGGGCCTCAGGAACATTCGATAACACCACGGTCATAGGAGTCCTTGAATATGAAGGTGCTAATACATCTTCCCTTAAAGTTCTTCCAGTCCCACCACTCCCACGAATCAACGCCACCTCATATGTCGCCAACTGGACAAACGGACTTCGTAGTTTGGCTAGCTCTCGGTTCCCAGCTAAAGTACCACAAACCATCGACCGCCGTTTTTTCTTCACTATTGGCTTAGGAACCACCCCATGCCCTAAAAATCAGACGTGCCAAGGACCTACAAACACCACCAAATTTGCCGCAGGTATTAACAATGTTTCTTTTGTAATGCCAACAACCGCACTCCTTCAAGCCCAATATTTCCAACGATCAAATAGGCTTTACACAACCGATTTCCCAACTACCCCTTTGAACAAATTCAATTACACTGGCACACCACCAAACAACACAATGGTGACTAATGGCACCAAATTGGTGGTTCTACCGTTCAACACGACCGTGGAGTTAGTTATGCAAGGAACAAGCATTCTTGGAGCTGAAAACCATCCTCTCCATCTCCACGGTGTTAATTTTTTCGTGGTAGGTCAAGGGACCGGGAACTTTAACTCAACAACAGACCCATCCAACTTCAACCTTGTTGACCCTGTAGAAAGAAACACTGTTGGGGTGCCATCCGGTGGATGGGTAGCTATCCGGTTTCGATTTGATAATCCAGGTGAAATGTAACACTAATCATTTTCTTGGCAAATTGTCATATGTATGCAAGTGATCATTTAAAGATATTTAACGTAGATATTTTGCATGCGTGCAACATGCAGGTGTTTGGTTCATGCATTGTCATATAGAGACACATATAACGTGGGGATTAAGGATGGCATGGGTGGTTAAAGATGGAAAGATGTCTAATCAGAAGCTGCCACCACCACCGGCTGATCTTCCAAAATGTTAACTTTGACTAAACTGACGGACCGAAGACTTAAACTTATGAGGTTGAAAAATCAGTGTTTTTACCAACTTTTGCATCACGCAGGATAAATTCATATGGTTCATGGACGCTTTTAGGAACCCTTTGGTCCCGCCCCTAACTACGGCAATCATAATGAGAGCTGAGCTTTGATTTCGTTTTTTATTTATGTGTCCGGATGGCTAACATGTATTTGTTGTGTTCTTTATTTGTTCATTTTTTGAAGGTCTCGATTTTCTTTCTCAGTTTACAATTGTTCAAATTGGTTTGTATTTTATCGATCAATTGGATCGCTTAACTGTTTGATGGTATATTAATAAACTTTTTTCTGTCATGAAATGGTCACTGGTATATGTAAATTTTCAGCATGAGTCCATAACTAGGTCAAAATGAATGTGCAAAGTGCAAACTAATTATGTACTGTGTAATTTCCCATGAAATGTAAAACTACTATACGAGTTGAAAATTGTAAAATTTCATACTCTAACGGTTCTAGTGTCAACATAATAACTTACTTGTGATATACAAACATGACCATTTTGTTTGACGGTAACGAAACTACTAGATGAGTGGCTAAAACGTAAACTTAGATATTTAACACAATCAAATACTAATCATATATGCTATAATTCTAGATAACTTGAAATACTATTTATTTTCTTTAGGTTAAAGGAGAATATAACAATTACTAAAAGTAGAGATAAATAGTTAAACCCGAAAACGAAAGGCAACCCTAAGAGTTTAAAGACTAACCAAACATATAAGTGAAGGGAAACACAAGGGAAACATAACTGCAATCTCAAATACTGAAGTATAGACAATCAAGGTAGTACCACTTAATTTTCTGCCCATTAGCATATTTGATTTTTTCGTCAGCTTCACATACTTGTTGTAAATCAACAACGTTAGCAACCTCCATAGATCTCCTCACTTTAAAACATACAATTTTCAACCAACATGGCCAATGGTACTATTCTCTTTCCGCAAACGCAAATTTGACTGCTTAAAGGAGGGCTTTTGTGGAAAAGTTATAATTTCAGCCTTATGAGTTATAACCTCCACAATTACTTTTAGTAACTCATAATTCAATTGTTTCTAGCAACTTGCTTGTTTTTGTTATAAAATTCCCGCCGTTCAAAAAGAAAAAAACTGAGAAAAGTGTTTAGCTTCTTTCCTGCCATATAAAATAAACACTCACGTCTAATACAAGCCTTGTGACTATGCTCTCCATGAATACTTCTCGAGCATGGTAAATATACTATATTTGCTATGATATTTGTCTCTCCATCCATCATCTAAAACACCTTAAAAGCATAATGGCATTTGAAAAACAAGTGTTCGTGTGAATATGGACAAACAACGACACTCGATCTTTCCAATATACCATTGCAAAACTTTGTCTTGAGTTGCTAATCTTCCTTGTAAAGCCGTCCACAGATCTTTCCAAGCTATGTCTATAAAGCAGCTTGAGTTTGATGATCAAGCTCTGCTTATAGAGAAAGCAACTTGACTTTGATGATCAAGCTCTGCTTATAGAGAAAGCAGCTTGACTTTGATGATCAAGTTCTGCTTATAGAGAAAGCAACTTGACTTTGATGATCAAGCTGTTGTAGCTTTGGGATGGTATTTATTTTTTATTATCCTGCAAATCCTTGATTAGCTAGACCAAGTTATTTTAGATTGTGGGGTTAGACACCTAGATCATTTTAGGGAATTCTCATTCTCAAGTACACCTAATCTGCTTCTATTTGAAGACTGTAATTTTTATATTGACGTCCGTTTTTCGTGTATCTTGTTGCGGAGTATTGCTTCTGTCATATGCACTTATTGTTCCTGATCAACTACTTTTGGTTTCAGTTTTGGATAGCAGGCCATATTACTGGTTATACTTCTGAAAGTTAATACATCTTTGACAAAATATTACTTTGTTTTTTTAACAGCATCCATATATAGAGGACTAGAGATGTTTTTGTACATATAAAGAACTAGTTGGAAATAATTTGATTTCTGCCCTCCCTATGAAATTGTTCAAGTTCTGCCACTCCCATGAATGAATATTCACTTTGATAGGGAGTGAATTATTCCATTTGTAATTATCTTTTGATGATTTAATATCCTATATATAATTAAGAAGTTCGATCATAATTATATCTTAAAAGTTCTCAATATGGAACTATGAATGTGATCATATCGCTCATATCCAAGCTCATTCTTTAAGAATTTAAAATCAATTCAATGTACACAAAACTTTTTAGAGCTTGTTTTAGTGTAACAAATATAAATAAATGTTTAAGCCGGCCACAAGTGCGGGAATTAACTGACCCTATATGTTTTTTTTCTATCAGATGAGTATATTTATATCTATATCTATATCTATATCTATATCGAAAGGTTGAACTTCTCGTGCGGTTAATTAAGACATTAAAATCGATTAAAAGAGTATACTGGATCATAATTAGTATTTCATAAAACAAGACGCTTAACCAAAGATTGGTAACTAGACCAAACTGGCTGGTGTTATAAGAAACACCATGCTTGATAAAATAGGTCATTAACCTCATCTCTGCTCCATTATAAAACAACAATGACAACGATTTAACCAAAGTACCGCACTATTAAATATCACTGATGTAGCCAGAATCGTTGTCCGTGGAAGATGAAATAGTCTCTGAAGAATACAATGGAGAAAGCATTTCATATGCTACTGTTCCATCTATAACGCTCACCCTCTCTGTCGGATGGTATGCGTCCCAAAACACATAGTTTTGCCTGTTGCTACATGGGACTTGATTTGGAGCGCAATTCCCTTTGGCATTTTCACTTGACACTTCACAGCATGGTTTATCTGTCACATTAAGATCTGTTTGTATAGACACCACACACTTTAGGAATGTCAACTGTCAAGTATTCATATAATCATATCACAAAGGTTTTAAATTTATTTTAAAAATGAAACTATAGTAGAAGTGACTTATGTACCATTAGAATAGCCTAGAGGAGTGTCGATTATGATGAACTTTGCATCAGCGTACTTATTGTTTAGGTCATTCAGAGTAGCATTAAGAAGGGTGTTAAATAATATGACCGCGTAATTCACTGAATCCACACATGAGTTTACGCCATACTCCTTCATGATTCCGGGGGTACAACCCGAATAGCCAGCTGCAAAAATTCCAAACTTTCTTGCTCCATATTTGTATAATTCCTAGGGATCAAACTTGCAAAGGTCATTTCATTGTTTAGACATTTTTCTAATTCCTATGAATCGATACTTTTTTTTTCCACAATGAGGTGTCAAAACGTTGTTTGATCAAATTATTTACATATATACAACAACCTGATCTATGTTCTAGGTAACAAAAAACCAACCTGAAGTTGTTGTGAATACTGATCGATAAGTACTTCAGCATATTGTTCCGGTGTGTACAGAGTACTTGTCTCATAGTACTTTGGGGCAAAGTAGTTGTTAAGATAGTCGTTGTTTCCCATTCCAATCGTGTATATGCACTTGTTTAGGTACTTTTTTGTCGTAGCGAGACTTCCCTTTCCAATCAAGTAGGAGAGACGTAAAATTGTGATCCAATGGTTTTGGATCTGCTTATCGAAGCTTATTCTTGCACCCTGCAAAGAACAAGAATCATTAATGCATGTGGCAGTCGAGTAATGATTGACCAAGCAACCGAGGGCAAGATCCACATCAGTTATACCACATGATATACTTCGTTCATACATATACCATGAGCTATACTTGCTCCATTGATTCCAGAAGAAATGTGTGCATTTCTATTTTAGTTTGTCACAAATAACTAAATAAGTGTACATTATAAATTCTAACTATTTTCAACTAATCAAGAAATTACTATTGGATAAAGATAGGATTACATTAATAAACAATATAATTACACTTTTTTAAGAATCATGTACGTTTTAAAAAGGTACATTAGGAGAACTTTATAGTGCTAATGACTTGAAAATGTATCAAACTTGTCATTTTTTGTTATTGTATGTAGCCATCTTTTTTTTTTGTTATTGTATGTATCCAACTTGAAAATTCGACCTATTATATGTAGTCTGTTACCTCTCATTTGCAACGTTAGTCCATTTAACTAACGAACAGTTGCAACGTTAGTCCTTTATGCTAACACATGTTTTGCAATTAACTCAAAATTCAGTTATGTTACAAAAATATATTTTCAAGTTATTTTAAAATTTATACACGTTTTTACACACATTTTATACATGGTTTATACACGTTTTTTTATTTCGGTTTCAGTTTACGAGCAATAATAAAAAGAATTAAAAAAATTAATAATTTTTAATTTTTTTATTATTACTCTCGGAAACTGAAAAACGAAATAAAAAAAATTATAATTTTAATTTTTTTATTAGCGCTTGTAAAACTGGAAACCGTAATAAAAAAAATTTAATTTTTTAATTTTTTTTATTTTATTTGCCTCGTAAACTGAAACCGAAATTAAAAAATTTAATAAATTAAATTTTTTTTTATTATTACTCGTAAACTGAAACCGAAATTAAAAAAAATTAATAATTTTTTTAATTTTTTTATTATCGCTCGTAAACTGAAACCGAAATAAAAAAAATTAAATTTTTTTTATTATTGCTCGTAAACTGAAACCGATATAAAAAAAATTTTAATTTTTTAATTATTGCTCTTAAACTTAAACCGAAATAAAAAATATAATTTTTAAAATTTTTTTTATTATTGCTCGTAAACTGAAACCGAAATTAAAAAAATTTAATAAATTTTAATTTTTTTTTTATTATTATTGCTCGTAAACTGAAACCGAAATAAAAAAAATTAATAATTTTTTTAATTTTTTTATTATCGCTCGTAAACTGAAACCGAAATAAAAAAAATTAAATTTTTTTATTTTTTTATTATTGCTCGTAAACTGAAACCGATATAAAAAAAATTTAATTTTTAATTTTTTTTAATTATTGCTCTTAAACTTAAACCGAAATAAAAAATATAATTTTAAAATTTTTTTTTATTATTGCTCGTAAACTGAAACCGAAATTAAAAAAATTTAATAAATTTTAATTTTTTTTATTATTATTGCTCGTAAACTGAAACCGAAATAAAAAAAATTAAAATTTTTTATTTTTTTATTATTGCTCGTAAACTGAAACCTATATAAAAAAATTTTAATTTTTAAATTTTGTTTTTAACTATTGCTCTTAAACTTAAACCGAAATAAAAAAAATAATTTTTACATTTTTTTTATTATTGCTCGTAAACTGAAACCGAAATAAAAAAAAAATTAAATGGACTAACGTTGCAACTGTTCGTTAGTTAAATGGACTAACGTTGCAAATGAGAGGTAACAGACTACATAAAATAGGATGAATTTTCAAATTGGATACATACAATAACAAAAAAAAAAAGATGGCTACATACAATAATAAAAAATGACAAGTTAGATACATTTTCAAGTCATTAGCCCAACTTTATATTTGAGATTGAGAAAGTATATTAGACTAGTGGTAAACCGGTAATACCACAAGTATGAGTCTTACGTCTTATGTGGCACCCCCAAGACTCGTGCTCGTTGCTACACTCACCTCTCAAGACGCTTACTAAATGAAAAATTAAGAGAACTCGATCGACTACCGAATTGTGAGTTGTTATGTGTGATATTTTGGTTTTTATAAGGTATATTTTTGTTTAATTATAATATGTTTTGATAGTGATATTGGTTGTGTTTTATATTATGCTTATGGTGATGTTAATTATAAAAAGATGCGTTGAGATGTCAATGGTGATGTTGGTTGTTATTACCGGCAGCTTTACAAGGGACATGATGTACACTCTTGCAATTTACATTAAGAGTCGACCATTCTGTTGGTGGACAAAACACCCAACGATACGTAATCTGAAAAATGATGAGTATTTAAAAGGGCTAATAATGATTTGAAAAGTCATCAAACTTGACATTTTTTGTCTTTGTGTGTAGTCATCTTTATTTTTTTCTATTTTGTCATCAAACATTCAAAAGTCGATCATTGTGTGTATTTTGTGACTATTTTGTCATGTAAAATGACCATTTCACCCTTCGAAATTTGAAAAATGTAAGGGTAAAATGGTCACAAAATACACACAATGATCGACTTTTGAAAGTTTGATGACAGAATAGGAAAGAAAAAAGATGGCTACACACAAAGACAAAAAATATTAAGTTAGATGACTTTTTAAATCATTAGCCCTATTTAAAAATAACCTATATATATTTACTCGACTCTCACAAAATACAACACGTACTTTAGAGTATTTCTTTTACATTTCATGGCCGACAATATTGTGTTTAGTGAAGGCCCTTGGTTCGTTTTCATGAAAGTTCGCCTAAAAACTCACGTGAAAATTATTTAAAAGATTGACTAGACATCAATACTCATTTAAACCCCAACTACCCATTTGATGCAGGGTAACCATACAGCACACAAATATTTTGGTTTATATAGGCAACGTGCCTATTATATTGATTTTCATACCTAACATTTACTGTATCAAATTAGGTTCTATTCCTAAACTATTCATTATATAGTAATATCGATCAATTAAAACTTTACACAGAATATATATTTCTTTCACCTCATGTATTACCCATTTATGTTGTGTACATCATGACAACTTAAGAAACGTAACTCAAATACATGAGTTAACACTGCAGATTTCGAATCAAAACTAATTAGATAAATTCAAATAGATTTATAGAAGAAGTTTATCTTGAACAAATATATAATTTTGACGCACCGCAATGCAGGCAAACAAATGCGTATTGTTTTATTAAAGAAATAGATATTTGAATTTACATTTTTTTTATTATGTTGTGCATCAACTTTTTTTTATTAATTGCCAACACTGTATTTCTATAATTTTTGTGCATCAAATGAGTGATAATTGCTGACGTGAAACCAAACATTAACTTCTAAGTAGATAACGTATGAAGTTTTAAAAAGGGTAAACTGCAAATTTCGTCCTAAATGTTTCCGAAAAATGAAAGATCGCCTGTGAAAACAAGTTTGTTTCAATTTAGTCACTGAAGCCTACGTGTCAATGCAAAAAAACCCACAAACCGTTTTCTCTAACATTTTTCCCGTTAGTTGGACCAACATCCTGCGAAATGACTAATATACCCTCGTCTTCTTCCCCATACTGAATGGATTGAGTTTTAAGTGCACTTTTCATTAGTATAATTTTCATAAGTACTATATAACAAAACAAAAAAATAAGGTTAAAATTGAACCAGTTTAACTATAAAAACTTAATGTAAACACTTATATGAAATACTGGTTTAAGCTTATAACATATTGTTATTATTAGAATATCTTATCTTTATTTCAGAATAACTTGAGTACTCTAAGTTGTGAACTTGTAAGCTTTTACTACCTATATGACATAATTGAACATGATCAAGGCAAATGAATTATCATAAGATCATTTGATTTCTTTATAACTAGTTGGATACCCGCGCATAGCGGCGGTGATAATTTTTTTTGACCTAACTCTCCCCGCAATTCTCTACCCGCTAAGTGAATTCGTTTCACAACACTTCGAATGTATACGTGTTGTCCATTGTATGTGTATGTTTGGGTTTCCCGTAGCTTTTCCGCAACACCATATTAACATCACCATACTCGCATTTAAAAGACTCTCAGGGCACGTTTGGTAGAGAGAATTTCAGAGATTAGAAATGAAGTAGAGAATAGAATTCAGAGAAATGGAATTGAATGAGAAATGTGTTGAATTCCATTGTTTGGTAACACAAGAGAATTGAAATAAAAAATAATCACGAAAAAAAATTATTCTTTCGAAAAACTACAAATAAAGAGCGATTCTAATACAATAATTTCACCATCATCTTTTTCGAGTCAGGTTACTCGGGTCGGGTTAAGCCTATTCGGACCCGACCTGATTAAGCCTATTCAGGTCGGGTTACCCGGCTCAAAAGAATTTATTCGGGTAAACCGAGTAATCTGAATGCTAAATAGGGTCCGGTATAGGGTTAAAAAAGTTTTGCTAACTCGGGTTCGAGTCAAGTCGACCCAAATAAAGTTTTTTTTTTAATTTTTTAATACAAATTTTCTATTTATAAGAGTAAAAAAAAGCTTTTTTATTACATTTTACTCATATTCGGGTTGACCCGAACCCGAATGGACTTGATCGTGATTTCAAAAAAATAGAAAAATAAAAGCAAAAAATAGAAAATAAAACTCATTTCTCCAAATTCTCTACAAAAATTGTGGAAATAGGAGTAACAAAAAATACACTACCATTTCTCAACCTATTTCTCATCAATTCTCCACTTTTTTATTTCTCTCTACCAAACACACTTGAGAAATAAAACTAAATTCATTTCTCTTCATTTCTCCCTACCAAACACACCCTCACAGTCTCTTACCAATTAAACACTCTCTTTAAATGAATTAAGGTTAAAGTTGTAAAAAAATTAAATCAAAATAAAATAAACCCACTAAAAATATAAAAATCTAAAAATTTATAAAAATATATCAAAATGGATGTTGAATTATAGAGAATGAAATTCAAGATTGCACCTCCTTATCTTAATTTTTGATGGACCCTACAACTTAAATGCTTTATATAATAGTATAGAAGGGTGATTTTTTAATTAAGAGGTGACACATGTCACTCTATGATGTATTCCTTTAAAATGAAATGGATGGTCAAGATTGCACCTCCTTATCTTAATTTTTGATGGACCTCACAACTTAAATGCTTTATATAATAGTATTGATTAATAGATAAAAAGATATTTCAATTTAAAAATAAGGATGATTTTTTAATTAAGAGGTGACACATGTCACTCTATGATGTATTCCTTTAAAATGAAATGGATGGTCACCTCTTTATCTTAATTTTTGATGGACCCCACAACTTAAATGTTTTATATAATAGTATTGATAAGTCGAACGCAGTTCAAAAATCTATAAAGGGTTGGTTATTGGGACACTTTCAAAAGTGTTGTCAATATCTCTTCTAAAAAAATTTAAATTTTGTTTATTTTATAATTTTGTTTGTATTATTAATCTGTGAAATAGAAAAAACGGAATACAAAATATAAAGTTTAATAAGTCAAAAGTAATAAAACATGAAAAATACGGAGCAGAAATCTGTCTTCTCCTATTAATAAAGCGGTAAAATTGCCAGAAAAAAATGCCGAATAGAAACTATAATTTATAAGTCAAAAACTGTAAAATGTGAAAAATACAAAACGAAAAAACTTAAAAAAATGTATTGTCCTATCAACACAGCGGGTGTCGGATATTAAGCGTGTAGCGGTTGTAGAGGGGGTATTAACGGTACCACCCATCTAGAAAATTAAGCATATAAGTAACCTCCGGAAAAAAACATATATGTACGATTTATACATACTTTTTCTTTTTCTTTTGAACAGCTTTATACATACTTTGTAGCACGTGTTTCTTCGTTCCAACATGGACTCGTTTATACACATGAAGTACAAATATCGAGTTCATATTTTCAAATTAGTTGTTTGCAACCAAAAAGTTTTGATCAGTTTGGATCTTAAATTGCAACCAAAAAAGCTTTTAAAAACGAGACTTTATGTAAATATATTCTTAAATTTAACATATCATCCTTTAATGCTACGAATATAACCATACCATATGTTGGCCTGTTTCTTCAAGAATTCCAGCTGCCCCAGATGCATAATTCACCCCACTTACGATTTCCTCATCATTTGCCGTTGCAAAAGGTGGAATGTAGCTCTTGAACCCAAGTAGTTCAGCTGTTACACAGAAATGCATAAAGTTATCGCATGTGTCGAACTATCTTTGTATATAAACACCCAAGGAGATCGAAGGGAATATATACGTACCTATAACATCAGCTATATTACGTCCATTGGAAAATCGGCCAGTAGGGCCGTCAGGGAAATCAATACCATACGGTGGATAGTTAACTTTTGCTTGCGTAACAAGGTAGTTGTTGTTACCGTTATCCATCAAAGAATCGCCAAATACGAAGTAGCAAGGGACTTGAGGTTCACCATTAGCTAGCAACGTTAACGTCGACAACATAAGAACCGCCACAGGCTTAAGGTTAATCCCCATGTCAATTACCGTGAGAATGTATTTAAGTTTTGCAATTATGGTGAAACAAGTGTGGTCGTATTTGTAGACAATGGATATCACGTACCTAACCTTACCCAGAAAGACATTAATTGCATTAATATTCATGGTCCAATCAAACAGTTCAAATATATGCATATCTATAAGAGCATCTACGTACTTTTTAATAGGTTTATAAAATGTCAAGTCACAAATAAACTTAATACTGTAAAGCTTTTGATAGTATAAACCTCATACCACTATGTATAAACCTTTTACAACAATATGAAATGTTCAATCATAACACATGCATTAATTATGAATAGGTCTAGGATTTTAAACCTTTTCATGCCACATAGATATAAACTATAAGCTGACTATGGTTGAAAACAAAAAATAAACATTTTTAAGTTTTAAACTCCATAAACCTCCCATTGTAGATGCCTTAATGTTTATTCTATATCATTAGCTCAAAAAAGTATTTCGAAACATCAAAAATACATTACAATTTGTTGACTTTCAAAGAAAATTGTGTTATTATAAACCTAAAATAACTGATATTTAGTCGATCATAAACCTAAAAAAAAATTACGTTTGTTAGTTTAATTTTTTTTTTAAAACGTTAAACATATGTACTGAAAAAAGATTATGAATAGGGTAAAAACGTGACACGAACCTTACTGATTCTAAGATTTTCGCATGTGCAAACTTAATCCAATATTGGAACTCAAATAACTGGACAGCGGCAAAGGGGTCATAGAAACAAAGCCACACTTGATAGGGTGAGCATGGTGTGATTCGGTGCGGGTTTTAACTAAAACCGAACTACAACTGTACTCACGGTTTCTATAAAGTAGAAACCGAATCGCACCACATTTAGCGGTTTAGGTTTTTGCGGAATTTGGGGGGGGGGGGTTTAACTGCACCGCACCATCACTTGTGACTTGTATATTAAATGTGGTTTTTGCGGTTTTCAGTTTACAATATGAGGTTTTTCGATTATAACAATGCATATATTTAATATAAACACCCAAATCACTTATTACTTATAAAAATATTAATGATAATATACACCAGAAGCCTTATAACACACATTAAATAATCAATGTGCCGTTTTTCGGTTTTAAATATGGGCGGTGCGGTTCGGGTTTTGTGGTTTGGTTTTATGGGTACCGCAACCGCACCGCATTTTACATTTTTTCTTTTTTGTTAAAACTGATCCAGCGGTTTTTGCCGTGGTGCGGTTTTTGTGGTTCGATTTTTGCGGTAATTTTTTATTTTTTTGATTTGTGATGCAATTTCTGCTCACCCCTCACAGAATGAGTTAGCTACCAAATTATCAATTTCAATCTCTACGAAATTTAACAAACGAGTGTAGTTTTCTATAATTTAGTGGTTATATTATTCTTTTTTAGATTATGATCGTCTAAAGTTGATTTCAACAAGTTAAATTGAAAATTATTTTTTAATCAAAATTGAGGACCCATTAGTTTTTCACTTCTCACAATACATACAACATCACGTATCATGTTGAAACGAAACTTGAGAGGATCTTTTTCTTTCTCTCTTACCTTGATTCTTGAGTTAATTACATAACTCGTACATGTGGTTTACACACACTCACACCTTTCGTCTTAAAATGCTACTGATACACCAGTGGTCAATGTAGTTGTCCAATTTGAGTTGACCGATCTTTTGACCAAAGGGCCATTTGGTTTTCCCGTTAGATATGGGCATGTGATTGTCACATGGGGGCATTCTCATCCTTTCACATCCATACTAAACCACAGTAACGAGCAAGCCACGAGAATGATTTATGTAACAAATCTTTTTAAAAAATAGCATTAATATTTATGTGTAATTTTTGGGACACGTGGACATGATTGGATGGTGACACACGTTGTGTACGAGGATGCTGACTAGGCGTCGAGTTATACGAGGATGCTGACTAAGCGTCGAGTTAAATCCCAAAACTCGCGGAGCTCTATAGCTCTAAAACCACTTTAAAAACCCGTTTTAAACGTTTTGTATCCGTTCTTTTCACACTTACATTTCCTCAAGTATGAATACAAACTTTAAGGTTTAAAGACACTAGAAGGTAAAAAACATACTATGACTCAAATCACACAAAAAATGAAAAAGCTTCTAATTTTTCAATAAAGTTCTAACCTTTTTGTGTTATCTTGGTTCTAAAACACTAGTTCATCCTTAAACCCGTGTATTCTAAGGATAACAAGCTAGAAACAAGAGTTTTAAACACTAAAAATCAAGACTTTTTCACTTATCTCACTAGTAGGTGTCGAACCAAGCAAAAAGTAACCAAAACTTACACTAAATCATCCCTGTGGCTCTTGATATCGATTGCTAAAGGTATATAATATGACTACTAATGATCATAAGACTATTTCCTACTAAAATGTTGGAGAGAGAAAAAAGAGAAAGTAGAGTGTAGTATATTGGATATCATAACACAAGCATGGATGATTGGGTTGGCAAATTATCTAGAGAGAGAAAGTGAGGTTTCTAGTAAGAGAAAAACCAAATGAAAGCTTTGTGATAAAATGAACCACCAACCCCTTCCCATGGCTGGAAAGGGGTTTATATACAAGTGTTTGTGAGCTTTATGGGCTTGGGTATGGGCTTACACTTGGGTAAAAGACCCGACCCAATACCGAAAGCCATACACATACTTTCTAACTACGAGCTATGCTATACTAAACGATACATGGGGGTGACCGAGTCTTTTTTCATAATCCTAACAGTATATAATCTCACGTGCTTTAAAATTATTATCTCCCTAATAAATTGAAACATTTTTAGGAAAGGTGAAATTATAAAATCACGCTGACAACAAATAATGGGATTATAAAAACATTATTAAATAAATATTAAAGGCCTCTTCGGTGGTGTTTAAAGATAGGAGGTGACTGTATGCTCATATATTATTGTTTGATTACGTTTTAAAAGATAATACACATGTTTGACATCCACTATTCCTCATTATTCCGAATCTTGTATAAAAGGTGGGTTTACCCACCTTTTGCAGGTCCCATTGTATATCTCTTTCTACCTCACTCTAATATATAAACTTTATTAAATGACAAATCTTATTTTAATTCTCTACCAATAATTTAAAACAACATTTTTAATTTAATATTTTTTTTCTCTTTTCTAATTAAATCTAAATACAAATCCAAACCCTAATTTTAAACCCACTCACAAACAAAACGAGCCCCACAAACAAAATGATCCCTAAGTATTAAAACGTCTTGAAATAAAATTAATGTTAATATAATTTGTTGAGACAGTTGATAAGGTGATTTAATGAAAGTTCACTTAAATAAAAAAACTAGCAAAATGCCGATG
>BQNB010044296.1:14634-44975 GCA_026074375.1 Tanacetum coccineum | reverse complement strand
ATCTAAATATATATAGATATTTTCTTTTTAGAAAATATCTAGTTTTCATAATATCAAAATTTCTTTTTCTATCTTTTCTCTCATCTCTCTCTCATCTCTCTCTCTCTCTAAACAATCTCTTTTCTTCTCTTTTCTAGTTTCGTGCTTTGATTCGTGGTTCGGGTTATGAAGTGAATTGTTAATCGGGAACCTACAGATTATGAATGTGGTTAAGAAGGTGAAACACTTACGGGAGAAGTGTGAAGTATAGAAGTATGTGTTTATGAAATGCAAGGTCTATGGTAGGTTATTTAAATATGTAAGCGATATAAGATGTGTATGATGGTATGAGTTTAAGAAATGCTTGAGCAAAGATAAATGCATACGAATGCATGTTAATAAGTAATGACGAAGGTATGTAAGTATAAGCTAGATAATGTGAAGGTGTTGAATTAGGAAGAAGTTGTTTAATGAAGAATTATGTTATTGGGAGTAAACGTTTGTAAGAATTGCTAATAAAGGGTTGAAGTATGATAAGTCATATAATGTAGAAAACGTAATAAAGTATAATGTGATTGTATGACGAGAATAAGTATGAGACGTATATGAATGATAAAGAATGAATACAATCTCGTTGATATATGTAACATTCCGTATTTAAGGTCACTATTTATTCCGAACTTTATTTCTATTTTCATTTTTAAGCAAAGTCATTAATTTTACGTTTACCCGATTTGGTAAGAATTTCCCGTTCTTAGCTTTGCGTGAGCCGTATTTAGAAATCTATTCCGTCTTCGTGCCTTAAGTGGTTTAATATTCTCATAATATTCCCCGATGATTATAATTTACACCATTTTCATTTTCCGTTGTGTTTCGCGTTTACGTAAATTTCTTGCTTAAAACTCGCGTTTTACCTTAAAACTTACTTTCTAAATTTTTATACTTACACTACACTTTAAATTAAATACTTATAAACTAAAAATCAAAAAAAAAATAAAACACCCTATATCTATGGCCTATGGCCGGTTTCACCAACACCACACTCAACACCTTTTCACAATTTTTATAAACCATCATTTCCTTCTTCTCCCAATACATGCAACTTCTCATTTCACATAGTTCAAAAAAAAATCTCCTCCTCCTCTCTTCCCCTTTGTTGCTGCCGTACACCCTTCCCCCATCACCACCACTCTCACAAAATCTCTCTACTCCTTTTAGGCATCTTAACATCATCCTAAAGTTGCTTGCAAAATTTGGTAGATTTCCTTGAAGTTTTGAAGAAGTTATTGAGGTTTTAATGGAAGGTTTGAATCAAGACTAGGTTGGATCTTGGATTCTTGTTATTTAGGGTGTATTGAACCCTTGTGAGTCAAGATTGTGGGTGTTGGAATAGGTCTAACTCAGCCCCTAACAAGAAGAAAGCAATTGTTGGTTTTGATTTTCTTGTTTAAATCATTTCTAGTAAGGTTATTTCTTAATCTTTAATTTTTCTTTTGATTTTGATCCATGAAAATGGATGTTTGATTCTGGAAATGCATGTTATATGATGTATGAGTTGTGTTTAAAAGCTTGGTATGGCATTGCATGTGATTGGTTAGAGTTAGGATTGATGTTTGGATAGGTTTTAGGGTAAATGATTGGGACTGTTTTGAAACAGTAGCAAAAACGGGTTATAGCAAAAATATTTTGGCTTGGAGCCTATGATTAAATTACATGTCTGGAAATATACATGTCTTGGCATCATATGATAGTTGGATACCCAACCAACTCCTTAGGATGAAGGAGTTATGGTCAAAATAAGAAAATAGGTCAAATCTAGACCTATGATTAGAAAACGAGTTAAACTCTAAGTTTTTTCAATAAAAGGTTAGGTTTTAAAGAATGGGTCAGTGGTAGACATCTTAAGGAAGCTATATCTTTTGGCCTCACCTTCATTGCTATCATGGTTTGGGATTTATGGCCATTTTAGTAAAGGGTAAAATTTTTGGAAACTTTCTGTTTTGGATAACCAGGGGTAAAACAGTCTTTTCACATAGTTACGAAACTTTGTAGATTATGAGTCTTACATTTTTGGAAACTAGACACAAATAGATTTCCAGGAGTGAAAGCCTCACATATAGAACATTTGTGAGCTAGGAGATATGAGTCCATGAAGTCGAGTTAAAATCAGAAACTGAGTTTTTACGTCTAGTCTAAAAATTTAAAAACGTATAGTACACCTTGATAAAATAAAAATTAAAAGCCGAAACTTAGTAGGTGTTTATTTACCTATAAGACCAGATCACAAGTCATTTTGGGATTAAAAAGGACTTGGGGAAGTTCTAGTGGAATGCCATGCTTATCTCGGAAACACATCTCATGATCATTGTTTAATTTTTACGTATTGTTACTTTCTACGTACTAAGTCGCGTCACGTCTTTTAGGAGGTGCTTAGGAGTACTTCCCGCTCGTTCGAGACTCGTCATACTTCTGATCTAATTGTTCTCACGGTGAGTTCATAGCCTCGCCTTTCTACTTATAAATGTTTTCATAAACCCCGCGAGGGAGATACATGCTAGTTTTATAAATTGAACACAAGTGATTTATGGTTGCTGGACCCGATTGTGAACTAATTGCATAAGTACCTATTAAGTAGCTATAACCAAAATACCCCGACATCATGAACTGTTAATCTACCTATAAATGGGTAAGCGCTCGTTAACAAGTAAATAGATCTATTGGGTTTGACAGGCCCTGTCACGGTATGAATCGAATCCTTTCGAGCCAATCCAACAACGGGCAATTTGTATTTAGAAAATAGGTATAAGGCAATAATACCTAGTTATGGGGCAACAAGAATTACATACAAGATATGCGTTAATGTCAAGGCTTCAGTGTCATGAGCTTATTACAATAGAAACTTGATTATTGGCTTTGTCCGCAAACAACAAGTCCACACAGATGTAACAAAACTTGTTGTTCTCTTTTATCTCTTACAAAACTCTAATGGATTCAAACTCAAACATTATTGTTCTTGACTTTTTAAGCATAGTTTATCCTCAGGTAAACAAGGGGTGAAGATGCTATGTACGAGAGTCTGCGCTAAAAGTGTTTAAAGAACATTGTTATTTTGTGTCCATTTTAACAACTATTATCCATGATTTTGGAAAACTTTAATGCTATGAAATTTTGGTAACGATTCTAGCGGACGTATGTTATTACTCTGAACACTTCTTTCTAAATGTAAACAATGTTTTTTAAATGCCTCTTTTACGATCGTTTTTCAATATCCTTGTGTAATTGTGCTATGAATTAACACCCAATGTTGTATATTCCGCTGAGTGAAAATTGGGGGTTTAAAACATAGACTACTAGTAGAAAAAGAGTCATAAGCAGTATGGGTAAAAGTTCTATGAGCAAGGGTTTTAAACAAGATCACCAATGCTTTAATCCCTAAGATAGATATAACACAATAAGGATGCTTTATGCAGAAGCATTTAATTATTATAGAATTAAGGGTGACAAGTCTTGGAAGAAGTAACGCCTAATTCTTAAGAATGATATGCCGCCTCGAGATAAGAAATCACTGCACTTTATAAACAAACCAACGCTCTAATCGGATTAATGATGGCTAATACAGTTTTCTTATATTTGGCTCAACCGCTCTTTTATCTTCTGCTAATTTGCTTGCATGTGTTTTAGTGTCTTGAATTGATTTTAGTCACCACCAAACCCGTGCCAATCTCTCAGACTGAAAACCCCCCCTTGACCATTAGATTTAATATTAACATAGTTAGCATAGGTTAAACAAAATAAGAACTAACATAGATTAGATAACCAAGATATTAATAAATTAAAAGTGTTTCTCGCTATTAGTGATCAACACCTTACTTACCATGAATCTACCACCGATCAGGTACACTACCCGTTAAAGTGTTATTTTTGGTTAAGTCGGCAAAATATAAATTTAAAACTTGAAATCACCAAATCAAACCCCTAACTACAACACATCAAGCTTTCTTTAACCTGTAGACATGGTCGGGAAAGTCTGGGTTGACAAATCCATCAGGTTGGCTAACATAAACTTTCACTTTCAATGGCCCATTGAGAAATGTTGTTTAACATCCATTTGAAAGATAGTGAAGTTTTTATGTACGGCATATGCAACGAACATCCTGACGGCTTCAAGACGAGCAACGGGAGAAAATGATTCCTCAAAATCATTGCCTTTTTCCTATTTGTAACCCTTCGTAATGAGACAAGATTTGTTTCGAATGAAAGTACTCTTTACATCACTTTTATTCTTCCATAGCCATTTAAGAGCAATAATATTCTTTTCGTCTGGTCTAGGAACTAGTTCCCATACTTCGAGTCTCTCAAACGGATGCAACTCATCTTGCATAGATTTTATCCAGCTGTGATCAGACATAGCTTCTTTGATGTTCTTTAGCTCGAAAGTGCTAACATTTAGTGCATACATACAAACTTCAGAATCTATCTGGAGTCTATTTCGAGTCATCACAGGTTTGCATGGGTCACCAATTACTTGTTCCAAAGGATGAGCTTTTGTCCTAATATTGTTTGAGGTATGTACATAGGTGGCAACTCATCTGCATATTAGCTGGTCAAAACCTGATTGTTGTGCACCCAGCTTCATCAAAGTTTGGAACATCATATGGAGTTAATATCGTATTACCATCAAAATCTGTAGAGTCTTCTTGATTGAATTCATTAGCCTTGTTCATTGAGATTAGAGAAGTTTGTTCGTCATATGTAGATACAATGGGATGAGCCTCTTGTTTTTCAACAATAATTGAAGATGACAAAGATGATTCTTCATTATCATGAACTTGTTGCGCAGCGGAATTAATGGACACTTAGGAGATCTCTTCTCAAAGTATTTTTCATACATTGGTCCGAACAAATTATCAAAATCTTCTTTTGATGGAATTATAGAGGTTTCAGCTAATGAATCGTCATTAAATGATTAGATTTTGGCCGGTTCTGAACAACTATGTCAAAGCATAGTGTAAGCTTGTCAAACTTAACATGGATGGTTTCTCTAATCTTTTTGGTTCGTCGATTATATATTCAAATCCCTTTGGATGTTTTCGAATACCCAATAAAGATTCTAATGTCTGCCTTCGGTTTCATCTTTCCAAGATCATCTCAATCATTTTTTGGATAACAAAGTGATCCAAACACATAAAAATACTCCACATTTGGTTTTCTGCTGTAAAGAAATTCATATGGAGTCTTGTTATACCTTGTATGAATGATTGACCGATTTTGAGTAAAACATGTGGTGGAAATTGCCTCGGCCTAAAGAAATTCTAGCAATTGTGAAAAGATAAGCATTGTGGGTGCAGCCTCGACAAGAGTACGATTGCGTCTTTCAACAACACCATTTTGTTGAGGTGTTCAAGCATTTGAAAATTGTTTCATAATACCTAAATTTTCATAATAAGCCTTAAGAGTTGTGTTTTTGAATTCAGTGCCATTGTCAGTTTGAATCTTGTGAACTTTGGCGTTGTAATTAAACTGAACTTGAGCAATAAACTACTTTATGATCTTTAGGGTCTCATCTTTGTGTGAAGAAAATAAACTCATGTGAATCGAGAATAATCATCAACGATCACTAGAATATACTTCTTTCCATTGATGGTTGCTACCCTCGTCCATATGTAGCAATTCTAATTTGGAATGAGTGCTTGGAACCAACTTAGGTGGATGAGAAGATTTCTTGCTCTTTCCTCGCTCACATGCAGAACATAGATGATCTTTATTGTATTTGAATTTTAAAAGACCGTCAACCAAGTCATGTTTAGTAAGATCGTTAATGGTACCAAAGTTCAGGTGTGAAAGCCTTCGGTGCCATAACCATGACTTTGTTGAAGTAGCTTTGGAAATAATACAAACAGGTGAAGAAGTAGCCATATCTAAAATGGAGATAGTGTACAAATTGGATTCACGAGCTCCTGTAAGCAAATCATCTCCTTCCAGATTTCGCACATAGCATGTTTTGAAGCGAAAAGCAACTTCTAGATCACCATCACAGAATTGTCCTACACTAAAGAGGTTGTGTCCTAGGCCTTCAACATAAAATACATGTCAAACAATGATATTGCCTTGTACATAATCGCCATAGCCTGTGATTGCTGCAAAGGGACTAGTCTGGTCTTATCTCCAACAAAAATCTGTAAAGATAATGGTCTAGTCTTATCTCCAATAAAAATAAAGATAGCATTCTTAATAGTAGATTTCTTAGGAGCAATCATATGAGAAGGAACTATAAAGCTGCAACCACATATCATAAAGAAGATTGTTGTCACACCCCCAAACAGGGCCTAGACGGAATACACGTGTCCGGGGGCATGACGTCATAATATTCATCACACAAGATACAAAGAACGACCTCTAAGGGTACGTTTGAAAATCCAACAACGTTGCATTAATTAAAATGGATAAAGTTTGACATAAGTTTAAAGATAATATACGGAAGCGAATAAAAGTTTTAGAAATTGACAACAATATTTAAACAGTAGATAATAACATTTCTTGAAAATCGGTCCAATGCAAGGCAACACCATATAGCAAGCAAAGACATCCACAGCTAAGCACCTGAGAAAAACATGCTAAAACGGTCAACATAAAGTTGAGTAAATTCATAGGTTTTAGTTTAGTATTAAAGTGGAAAGCAAGTTCACAGTACCGCACGTGACAGTTATAACAGATACAACTTCACATAAAAAGAATATATTTACTGTTGCACTAAGCTCATAACACCGAAGCTCAATTTAAAAGGAAGCATTTTATATGCCAAATAGTATTCCTCGCCCTAAAGGTATCTGACCAAGATCACCTATTGACATTCCGACATGGTATATATCCATTTGTTCGGGACCTCCGAAATCTAGTAAGCGCTACTTACCCGAATAGGGATAATTACTCCCAATAGATCTATTTACACCCCCATTTTTACAATATAGCAGCGGAAGATAATCTGGGGTATTACTTCAGGGATACAACAATCATAATCATAGAAAACAACTTTAAAAGAGACGTTGTTGGAAAAATTTAGTTATCATTCATTATAATCAGAGTTTTTACAAAATGCAGGTCCCAAAATCTAAAACATCAAGTTTGAATGATAACAGTTCAACCATCTTTGAGTCCATGCCACTTCGTGCCGCAACTTGCTCAATTACCTAAGATAAACATGCTAAAAAGTCAACACAAAAGTTGAGTGAAATTCATAGGTTTAATATAAACAGTTTGAATACAAGTCATAGTGTAATAATTGTTTAAACACAATTATTATGATATTGTTATTATACACCCGTTATTAGTAATAATTGCAACGAATACAATTATCATAGTAACAATGTATTATCCCGTTATTGCCTTATTTGGTCTGTTTGGTCTTGTCTGGTATAGTATAGTCTGGTCTAAGCTTATGGCACACAAACTGACTAGTGTACATATATATATACCAAAAATGATGTGATATATATATAACAATGCAAGTAATGTAATAAAGCGAAAAATTTCCCTGTACAATTGTGATCATAGTAAAATAGGTTGATAAAAATTCTTAGGTTGTTATAGTGTGAGGGTTTTTTTTATTGAAAATGGTTGAAAAGAAAAGTGTCACTAAATAAGTTTTTAGCTTTTTTATATTCTTATAAAGAAATTTTTAAAAATCGAGATGTTTTTCAACAACTAAACACGCCTTTAGTTTCTTAAAATGTCAAAACTCCTAATTCTAAGATTTTCTTTTAGTATATAAAATATGTTATTATACTATCATCACTTAAAGGACCATAAGTATCAAATTCAAAAGGGTTAAAACCATTAAATAGCAATGTATTTTCCAAAATAACTCGATTTAGGGAACTTACTTTTTTTATTATCTATTTACATAATGAAACTTGTTGTAACTTGTAAAAATAAGTAATATTACCGGCTGATTTTACACTTATTTAATATTTATTTTTATTTACTTACGTAGATATTTTAATGTATATACTACAAACAACACATTTTACAAATCATAAAATCACTTCTATCACCATTTTTCTTCAGTACGTTCTTTACCATCATAAAAAACTACACCCCTTTAAACAAATTTGGCTGCAAGTAGCTTTTATTGACCATTTAATACACCATCCATCCTCATCAAAACCATTACCTTTCTTTCTGCCATTTGGATCATAATCTTAGTCAAAATGTTGACCTTTTTTTTAACATTTTAGTACCACTATAAGCAAGATCCTTTTGACCACTTAAAGATAACAGTATCTACAAACATGACTCTTGCTTTCTTATTCTTGATTCATTTTTCAAAGATTTAAAAATCCCAAATCAGATTTATAAACATCTATAAAACCCAAAATAAAATTAGCATAAAATAAGGGAGGGAAAAGATAATGATTAAGATCTTTAATAATAATAAGAAAAAAACCTAAATCTAGCTCGTTGATGGGGCAGGGTGATGGTTCGTTGAGGTGGTCATGTGTGGTGGATCAGTTAATGTTTAGATGATGTGATGGGTTTCGATGGTGATAGTTGTGGTGACTGTTTTCAGTTGTGGATGGATTGTGGTAAATATTGGTGTTGATGGTGGAGATTCATGGTGGGTGTTTTAAGAGGATGTGAGGGAGCTCAGATTTGTAGTTAGATAAAATGTAAATGTATGTGTTGTTCCTAAGCTTTAATATGATCTTCTATGTACTTTCTTTGATGATGAGAACATGTTTTTTATGTCTTTACAACCTTTAAGTAGTCATAATCGTTGTCAGTAGGATATATTTGATATATTTTTATATTAATGAATCGCCTTGAGATGACTGATAATATCCTCACAAATGCAGAGAAGTTTAGTCAATTATTTAACAGTCAATTAGGTATCATCAGCCGGAATACTCATCAGAAAAGATGGTCGTTGTCTTTTTGGGTAAAGGGTTACCCCGGTAAAGTATATTAAAACCGAAAAAAGTTAAGTACAAATGGAATGTGGTTGAAGTACCACATTAACCTCAAGCTAACAGCTTGATAAACTCCTAAACCTAGTGTTTATGACATGCCATAAACACTTACAACTCTAGAAACAACTAAAACAATTGAAACTAGAACAAACTACGCATCCAAGAAAGCAAACCAGCAACAACCGTGAAAGTAGACGAACTTCCAGCTGTTTATGTACTATTTAATTAGTTAGCTGATTCATCGTACACGTTTTCAACATCTTCCTTGCTTTCATCATCCAATGCAGCATAAGAATTAGACATAGTAATATTACCTTCCTTGGTAGGATGAACAATAGCCTTAAGGGGTTGATTCTTCAACACAGAAGACGATTTAGATGCACTACCTAGGATGGTAGCTCCCTTCTTTGGCCTGTTCGCAGTTGCCTTCGGCTACCTAATAGTTTGTTTCATTGAGTGTCCACCAAACAAAACACCACTATTGGGCTTAGATTTACCCTTATTCTTCCTTTTTCCCATCGTTTGGAAACCATTATTAGCCTTCTCAACAATAGGAGTAATTGACACCTTACATAGGTCACATCAAGGTGGCTTCCATTCATACTCTATAGTAACAGTTTTAATAGTAAACCTCATACCCCCAATTAAAGGAACACCCATAGTAAGACTCTCTTTAAGAACATCCTCTACATTAATTTTAATCAAGCATCGGGAAAAACTACTTCTCCCCCCATGACTCAATGCACATCAAGAAAGTATAGGAATCAAGCATAATAGGTTTGCCAATTTAAGATGCGATAATGCTTAAATCATCTTTCGAGAAAACCTGAATAGGAACATCATGAATTTTAATCCATACCGGAATATGGGTTAACTCTTCCTTACATAATCGCGTATTCATAGACCATTTTTTAAGAATGATAGAGCTGTTACGGATCATCCATGGCCCATTCTTAAGAACATCCTCCAAACCTTTTAAAGTTTTAAATTGAAAGAAAAAAAAACTTTTGGAGTTCATCATTATTCTAGTCAAACCATATTTACCCTAGTTATTTCGAACGTAGTATTCCACAACCGGAAACGCAATACGCTTACCAATAAAATATCCATAGAAAGTGTTAGCAAATCGGGTACTAACTGTTTCAACAACCTTCCTTGGAATAGAGAAATTAACACCTTCACACAAATTTTCTAAAAATAACAAATGAAAGTTCACCTTTGATTTACTTGGTTTCGTTTCGACCCTCTCGCTAGATTTGGTTCTTGTTGGGTCTTGATTTTAGGGTCAATAAGCAATAGAGTGTGTGTTTATGTGTTATGTGTGTGATTTTAGAAATTAGAGAGAAGGATGAAGATTATAGAAATTAGAGAGAGAAAGATTATAGAAATTATGTGCTATGTGTGTGATTATAGAAATTAGAGAGAAGGATAAATATTGTATATTGAGTGTAGTAGCTTGTACACAAGTGATGGTGAAGAAATTAGAATGAAAACGGAGGTAAAACGGTTATTTTAGATGTCATGCTTAATGACTTGTACATTGTGCTTTGAAAACTTGTACTTGACTTGGAGGGAGTTTATATTTCAAATGAGATGTTATATTACTTGTATATATGCTTTAGTATCTTGTGCATTCACTTTAGATGTTAATCTTTCCATGAGATTAGGGTTTAGAGGTATATGATAACGGTTTAAAGCCCGTTTTGATATAACGTTGCGAATGGTACATTATAGGAATAATGTACTTTGTAATGATGATAGAATGATATTGACTTGACATGTTATGATGTTTGCTTGACATATATGAAGACAGGATGGCCATAGATAGGTTGCGTGAGCTTGTCTACTTTAGTTATGCAAGTTACCTTGCTTAATGAGATATTGACAATGCAAGTAATGTAATAAAGCGAAAAATTTCCCCGTACAATTGTGATCATAGTAAAATAGGTTGATGAAAATTCTTGGGTTGTTATAGTCTCCACCCCTTACAGAAATCTCGTCCCGAGATTTAATTGAAAGTTATAGTGAATAGATGTAGGTACTGGGCATGAATTTGATTTTTATGTTAGGTTAATCAAGGTCACAAGTCCACGTGTGTGATGCATTTATAATTATGTTGTACACCATAATTATAATTACCTCCTTTCACACGTCTACTTATTTTCAAGACTACACCTCTTGATGACAGCCAATAGAATTTCTTCAGATCCTGATAGAACCTGGGTGGATGAAATACTTTGATTTACGAAACCTGTGGGTTATGGGCCTACCATGCTTCTGCTGTGCTACTGTGATCGTAAAGAATCGTTATTCATTAACCTTTAAAAGTCAACATCAAATAAGAATGCTATCACAAGTCTTTGTCAAAATTTTCATACCTAGTGGTATTGAAATCATTTGACATTGCATAGATTCTTGTGTGTTTCCTTGTTATTACGTTGCAGAATATAACAGAAAATTTTAGAATATGGAGATCATGGAATGAGTGATGTCAAGGAATGATTATGAATTTGTAAGAGAGTTGCTAATCACGTGAGATACAGATTTTGAAATGAACAGATGATGAAGGTAATGAAGGTAATAATGATAATGATTAAGGAATTGTTTGTACAAACGGATTGAAAGAAACTTGTTTGTACGTATGTTATATACTTAAGCCTACTTATTTATAATTAGTCACTTACAAAAAGAAGCGTTCAACTCCTTGTAACTGAGAATTTATAAATTCATAGTTCAGAGATTTATAATTTCCTTATTCAAATGAAGAAGTGACCTAATTCAATTCCAATAAGAATGATCATAAATCGTCTACCTAAGCATAAAACACAATATGGGTAAATGTAGAAAGAATTTTGGTAGATATATTCAGATGTTGATTGTAGATGACGCCCATAATGAATCGAAGGATGAAATAAAAGGTAATGAGGATATATTTAGAGTTTAAACATAATAGAAATCGATGGACATAGACAAAAGATGTCCGATTTTTGATATCAATAATAGACAAGAGTAAACGGAATCTTCACTTTTATTATTTCATGGATACTTTACATATAAAAAGAGTTGATACTTATGCTAAGTATCTTGTAGGTAGGATAAAGTAAAACAGAGCAACGAGATTGAGGAGTGATGATTGGGGTTTTTAGATTGAAGAAGATTCTGATGAGAGTTGAATATCCTCGAGAGTTGTTTCTAGGGTAGAAATCCTAAAGTGAACAAAATTAAGCTCATCTCTAAGTATGTTTTCCTGTGGCCCTGTTGTTTGCTTTTGAGCACTGATTCGCATAATGTCCTTTCTTTCCACAGGCATTACAAGTTACGGATACCGTTTGTAGATTAGTTCTAGTAGTTGATCTTTTGTTTCTGCAGTTCTTGGTCAGATGTCCTATCTTGTTGCAAGTCCGACACTTGACAGTACAAGGACCTAATTGAGTAGGGTGCACCTTTCACACAAGGGACGATTCCCAGTATACCCATTGGTAGCAGTATAAGTCCTGAAGGTTTCTTGCTTCTTGTTCTGCTGCTGGTGGTGATCATTGTTACGGTTGTTATTGTTATAGTTATTCTGATAGTTGTTGTTGATGATGTTTCCCTTATCCTCAAGCTTTCGTTTGCGATCATTGGTTTCTAGCATAGAATTATGCTTTATTATTTGATCCATTAATCTCTGGGCTATGTTGATGGCTTCCTTCAAAGTTTGAGGCTTCGAGGCAGTAACGTTTCCTTCAATACTTCTAGGTAATCCATTGATGAAGACTCCATAAGTTGTCTCAATTGGTACCATGTTTGGGCATAAGACGGCTAATTCTTGGAATCTCCTAATGTAAGTCTTAAGATCATTTCCTTTCACAACCAAGTTGTAAAATTCGTCTTCCATTTTCTTGACTTCAGTTCGAGGGCAATACTTATCGGTTAAGAGTCTTTTCAATTCGGTCCAAGTGATTTGATTGGCTTGATTTATTCCAATAGGTTGAGCGTATGAATTCCACCAAGACAGGGCATCATCAGTTAAAGTACCGGTAGCATAGTCTACCTTATTTTCTTCGGTCACAAGGGTGGCAACGAGAAAATACTGATTCAGTACGTTCAAACCAGTGAATAAGGCCCACTGCTCCTTCCGTACCATTAAAGCAGAAAGGTTGACAGCTGATAAACTCTTTGTAGTTTCTCGTTTTCACTGCAGGAGTTCTAATAAGATTACTAGCGCTTGCCATGGCAGCAGTCTGTGCTTCCAGGGCTGTAGTAAAATCAGCAGTTAGTTGCCGGATGACATCCAAAGTTATGGCTGGTGTTTTAGATGTTAATGTCCTTTTGGGAGGCATCCTATCAACATAAGATAACGCGCAGTAAGAATGACATCATAAGTTTTAAAAGGTAATACTTAAAAGAAAATGTGATGCTTAAAATACTTAAAGAGAAATGCTTATTTTAAGCACTTAGGGGTTATGGTATGATTCATAAAGACGGAGATAATGACGCAATTGGTGGAAATGATGATGAAAGAACGATAAGTTGGAAACAATAAGATACGAATACATAGTCAAGATTTGACAAGCGTTTTTATTTATACCACATATCCTATAGCTAGGATAAAGTTATAACTATTCTAAGAGTTTGTTGATTCTGAGTCGGTAGATGACATCTTAAAGATCCTCCTGATCTGTTTGGTGACGAGCTTGGATTTTCTCAATGATTTGTTCAAGATTGGAAATTCTATAGTAAGCAAAGGCAATCTTATCCTTTTGCCCTAACTGCTTCTTTTGAAGTTTGATAATCTGAGTACGGATTTTCTTGAGTTCGGTCTTTAGTTCGTTACCATTAGTACGTCCTTCTTCCATTTTCTCAATGCGGTGAAGAGAGAGTTCTTCTAAGTAATTCAAAATATCTTCGATTTGTTTTATTTTCATGGATGTGTAGATAATCTTAATGGACATTTTCCTATTTCAAATCTTGAGGGGGGTAGGTTGTATAAAACTGAGGAAGATGGTGCTACCAAATCATAGGTTTGATTCGGCATGAAATTAGATAACATAGTTGAGAGAAAAGATGGAGGAACAGATTCGCTTCTTTAAGGTGGTAACTAGTTCTTCCGGAATAAAGAAATATCGAAGGATCAAATAGTAATGTTGGTTGGGTAATACCGGAGATTGGAGTCAAAAAATAGCTAGTGAAGTATAGGATCTGTTGATGAAATAGGTGATTCCTGTAGCATAAAATTTGTACGTTCTTCAAATAAGGATATTGTGAGAGGTGGATCACTGATGGGATTATTTAGATGTTTCCAAATGCGTTAAAAGACTGTTCCTGATGAAGCTGGGAAATAATCCGATGAGACCGAAGTATAGTTAAGGAATATTCATAGAGGAAAAGCATCTAAATATCTGAAGTCGAGCGATTGGGAAGAAGACATCGTTTGGTTAACAACCCAGTTGTAAATAACTAAGTTATTTATTTAATTAGTATAATAGCTATGTATATTTACATACTTGTTCCAATGTTTAGTGGCACGGAGGACTTTAATGGCTAGAAAGAATTTTTAGTTATAGTTAAGGTTTTGACTGTTCTCTATAACCATGGCGATGTTACCAAATCTATAACACCCCATTTTTACAAATATAGCAGCGGAAGCTAATCTGGGTATTACTATGGAAACACAATCATAATCATAGAAACGACCCAAAGAGACATTTATTCAAAAGATTATGTAATCATTCATTTCAATCAGAGTTTTATAAAGGCAGGTTCCCATAATCTAGTAACATTCCTGTGAATGATAACAGGTTTTAAGCCATCTTCGTTGTCCATGCACTCCTTGCCGCAAAACTTGCTCAATTACACTAAGGACAAAAATGCTAAAAAGTCAACACAAAGGGTGAGTGAAATTCTAGGTTTGAAATTGTATTAGTTGAATACAAGTTATAGTTAATACTGATTTGCAGGGATAATTATCATGGAGAACATTATTATCATGGAGAATAGTATTATCATGGAGAACAATATTATCATGGAGAATAGTATTATTAATGAGAACAGTATTATTACCTTAAACTCATGAATCACATAAATAGATATTAAAGAGATATTGGGGGATATTACCCAAATAGATATTAAAGAGATATTGGGAGATATTACCCAAAGAGATATTAAAGTGATATTGGGGGATATTACCCAAAGAGATATTAAGAGATATTGGGAGTACTACCCAAATAGATTTAAGGAGATATTGGGAGATAATACAAATAGATATTAAGAGATATGGAGATACTACCCAAATAGATATTATTAAAGAGATATTGGGAGAAAAATAATACCCTCAATTAGATATTTTCATTTTACTTAGGCATAATATAATCAGGATAGCATATAGTCTTAGAAAATATTGCTTTCATGGTTTAGTTGAAATCACAGGTTTATTAAAGATGTGAGGGATTATGACTCATTAGTCTTTGAAAGTAATCACATTGTTATAAGATAAACGTGTATGCAAAAGAGTTTGTAACAAGCATGTATCCCCCTCGCGGGTTTATAAAACATTCAAATGATTGAAAAGCGAGGCTATGAACTCACCTGATAGGGTAGATGTAATATATATTCAAAATGAAGCTGGACGACTCTTATCACAATTCTTAACCGGGGAATGTGGATTAGTAAAATGATAGTAAACAGCCACGGTCACGTATCTGAGTAAATATGTTTGGTCTTAGGAAGAATTGTACTCTAGAACTTTAGTTTTAAGAGATTTTAAGTTTGATTGAAGAGTTTGGAAATTATTGTATCACCGTTCCGGGCCCATCATATCAGAAATCATGTTCAGTAAATGTTTGAGGTGTAGGGAACTTTATATCGTCAAACCCAACAACTCTTCAGAAGTTAATACAAGATGAAACTCCTTATATTGAAGCTCCCTCATTGTATTGTGATATGATATAATCGGTTTTTAGAGTTTTAGTCAATATTGGAAATGTTAAGCACGGAAGGTTTAATTAAAGTCTATGTCATTATAATGTTTTGATTGATTATATACTTTTTCAAAATGTTACATTATTAGACCCTGAGGTTTGGGAAAATTGCAAATTTAGGCCTCTTGTAGTTTGCATTTTTATGACTGTGGTCTTAACTTTGAAAGATTACCAAGTTAAACCTTCGACTTTGATAAGTGAACATAATAGATCCCTGGAGTTATAACTTTGATAAAATGAACACATATTTAAGCCCATTTAGTTATAAGTTTTGAGAAATTACGATATAGACCCTTGAATGATTTTAATTACCAACATGTCCAAATTGCCATGCAAGCTTTATTTTAACATTCAAAGTATTTATTATGTTATAATTCAACGAAATATGAAGTTTTAACGCAACACAAGTTTAATATACGATTCGTTAGCTGTAAGTAAAACTGAGTCAAAAATTAGGGTTTTAAAATGTTAAACGCGTGGGTTTAGTTTCAATTCTTCATTAATCAATTAAAGTGGTGTTATGTTAACATTAGATACAGAATGGCTTAGGATAGATTATAACAACCTTTAGTCATTATAACATTTAGTTTTAAGAAAAACACAAAAATTAGGGTTTCTAGGTTCGGTTTTGGATCAAATGGAAAATGGTGCATGAATTGGGTTATGAAACATTTACCAAGAGTTTATTTAGGATCATATAAACATTATAAAGATGTAGTAGTAGGTATGAAGGCAATAGAACCTGGGTTTGAGCTTCAAGGATCAAAAATGGTGGAAATGGGTTGTTTCGGGTAGTATTTCCACTTGTTCGCCTTGTATCTTCACTCCAGAGCTTCAATTCTTCAGGGATTTGCTTCTTGAACTTATTTAATGATCCTAGGATCATAAGGGAGCAAAGGATTTCTGCCTATAAGGGTTATAGAAAGAAGAGGGGTGGTGCGAATTGGAATGAACACACAAGGACCTATTTATACTATTTTTTGATCAAATAGCTTAAGAAACTTATTAAGATTGGTCTTGGACACATGTAGGTGTCTTAGTATATGATGTGTACGAAAGCTAGTAATGTGGTGTATAGCTTAGAAAACTAGCTTGATGTAGTTGTTTATTCTTGCATGCCCGGGCTTGGAAACTAGAAAGAAAGAAACAAGAAGAATACAAGTTGACACATGATGCTCCTTTTTTTTACATAAAGAATGAAGGGAGGTGCTGTTAAGTCTGATTACGAATGAAGTAATCTTAGTCATGGAGGTGACTGATTGCAAAAAAGGCTTGAAATGGGTCATTTTGTCAAGAACAGGTTCAAGGGTTCAAGTTAGGTCATAAGGGCTCGGATTGAGGTTTATAGCTTGTAAATATCGTATTATTTGTTTAAGAATGATAGGGTACTGATCTAGACATATAATAAGGATATATAATCAAAATTGATAGGTAGGTTTTTGGTTTAAAATGGGAAGAAAATGAGTAAACGGGTCGAAATCATAATTAGGGCACAATTAGGGTTTTCTGGATTTATTTCTTGTATAATTGAAATAGAATGATGAAATGATGATGGAATATGATTGAGAATGTTGTAAATTAAGTTATTACAACTTATTTGAGTAATTGTTTAGGTTTATAATGGATAAAAATGAAGAAACGGGTCATGGTTTAGTATTTGGCTTG
Source organism: Tanacetum coccineum (assembly GCA_026074375.1). Classification (NCBI taxonomy): domain Eukaryota; kingdom Viridiplantae; phylum Streptophyta; class Magnoliopsida; order Asterales; family Asteraceae; genus Tanacetum; species Tanacetum coccineum. Next base: position 27,406 of record BQNB010044296.1, on the reverse strand, counting down.
GGTTAGGGTTTTCTGACTTTTGAATTAGGGTTTTGAGTGTAAATATGTGTATGAAAGCTTATGAATAGAATAATTAGGGTTTACACATTGTATATTGAGTGTAGTAGCTTGTACATAAGTGGTGGTGAAGAAATTGGAATGAAAACGGAGGTAAAACGGCTATTTTAGAGATCATGTTTAATGACTTGTATATTGAGGTTTTAAAGACTCGTACTTTGATTTAAAGAGATTTTATATTTCATATGATATGTTATTATAATTGTACATATGCTTTAGTATCTTGTGCATTCACTTTAGATGTTAATCTTTCATGGAATTAGGGTTTAGAGGTATACGATAACGGTTTAAAACCCGTTTAGATATAACGTTGCGTAAAGTACATTATAGGAATAATGTACCTTGTAATAAAGAATATGATGATATTGACTTGACATGTTATGATGTTTGCTTGACATATATGAAGATAGGATTGCCATAGATAGGTTGCGTAAGCTCGTCTACTTTAGTTATGTAAGTTACATTACATACTGAGATATTGACAATACAAGTAATGTAATAAAGTGAAAAATTTCCCCGTACAATTGTGATAATAGTAAAATAGGTTTTGCATTTGATGAAAATTCTTAGGTTGTTATAGTCTCCACCCCTTACAGAAATCTCGTCCCGAGATTTAGTTGAAAGTTGTAGTGGTATTGTTTAGAGATAGGTACTGGGTATGAATTTAGGTTAATCAAGGTCACAAGTTCACGTGTGTGATGCATTTATAATTATGTTGTACACCATAATTATAATTACCTCCTTTCACACGTCTACTTATTTTCAAGACCACACCTTTTGATGATAGCAAATAGAATTTCTCTAGATTAGAATCTGGGTGATGAAATACTTCGATTTACCGAACCTGTAGGTTATGGGCCTACCACGCTTCTGCTGCGCCACTCTGATCATAAAGAATCGTTATTCGTTAACCTTTAAAAGTCAACATCAAATAAGAATGCTATCACAAGACTTTGTCGAAATTTTCATACCTAGTGGTATTGAAATCATTTGACATTGTATAGATTCTTGTGTGTTTCCTTGTTATTATGTTGCAGAATATAACAGAAAATTTTAGAATACAGAGATCATGGATTGAGTAATGTCAAGGAATGATTATGAATTTGTAAGAGAGTTTCTAATCATGTGAGATATAGATTTTGAAATGAATAGAATATTGAGGAATAATGGAAAATGATGAAGGGATTGGTATGTACAAACGATTGAAAGAAACTTGCTTGTACTAATATTTATACTTAAGCTTACTTATTTATAATTATTCACTTACAAAAAGAAGCGTTCAACTCCTTGTAACTGAGAATTATAAATTCTAGTTCATAGTATTTATAATTTCCTAGTCAAATGAAGAAGTGAACCTATTATTCAATAAGATGATTTAAATCGTCTTACCTAAGCATAAAAACACGATATGGTAATGTGTAGAAAATGAATTGTTAGATAATACTGAGATGTTGATTGTACTGACGCCCATATAATCAAGGATGATAATTTATGTTGCAAAGGTATGAGGAGAGTATTCAGAGTTTGAACATAATAGAATCGATGGAATTGACAAATAATGTCGAATTTTGATATCACCAGATAACAAGATGTAACGGAATCATCTCTTTATTATTTCATGGATAACTTTACATATCTTACATTACCGAAACTCTAAGAGTATTGATACTTATGCTACGTGTCTTGGGGTAGGAAAATAATGAATGACAAGGATTGTAGCTTGGTGTTTGGGGTTTATGAAGTGGGTTTCAGATGATCCTTCATATGTAACTGGTGGCGAACCTAAGTATCCTCAAGAGTTGTTTTCAACGGTTGATCTTTTGTCTCTGCAGTTTCTGGTCAGATGACCCACTTTGTTGCAAGTACGACACTTGGCAGTGCAAACTCCTGTGTGATGTAGGGTGCATCTTGTACATAAAGGAAGGTTTCCATGGTATCTTTTAGGAGGATAAGTCCTAACAGGTTCTTGTCTTCTATTCTGCTGGTGGTGGTAATCATTGTTACGGTTGTGATTGTTGTGGTTATTTTGGTAGTTGTCATTTTTACGATTGTTGAAGTGGTTATTGTTGTTTTTTTTTGTTGTATTTGGGTAGGGTGGTTGTTGTGTTGTCGATGGTGTTTCTCTTATCTTCTAATTTTCGTTTATGTTCATTGGTTTCTTGCACAGAATCGCGTTTTATTATCTGATCCATTAACCTCTAGGATATGTTGATGGCTCCCTCTAAAGTTTGAGGTTTCGAGGCAGTAACGTTTCCTTCAATGCTTCGAGGTAGACCTCCGATAAAAGCTTCCAAGAGTTTATCATTGTTTGGCACCATGTTTGGACACAAGGTGGTTAATTCTTGGAATCTTCTAACATAGGGTTTAAGATCATTTCCCTTTACACTCAGATTGTAAAGTTCGTCTTCCATTTTTTTCTGATTCAGGTCTGGTGGACTATATTGTTTGGGGGTTTTTTTTTTCAGGGGGAAAAAAGGGACTTTTTAATTCAGTCCAGGTGGTTCGATTAGCTTTCTCTATTCCCATAGGCTGGGTATATGCATTCCACCAGGATAAGGCATCATCAGTTAAAGTACCAGTAGCAAATTTTAACTTTATTTTACTCAGCAAATCTGGCTTCGAGAGAATTCTGATTCGATTCGTTTCAAACCAGCGAATAAGGCCTAATGCTCCTTCCGATTACCATTTATGCAGAAGGTTGTAGCTGATAAACTCTTTGTAGTTTCCCGTTTTCACTGCAGAGTTACCAGTAAGAATACTAGACTTGCCATAGGGCTGCAGTTGTGCTTCCAGTGGCTTGCAGTAAAATCAGCAGTCAGTGCGGATGGCATTCCAAAGTTATGGCTAGGTTTCGGATGTTGTCGTCCTTTTGGGAGGCATCTATCAACATAAGTTTATACGTAATAAGAATGACATCATAAGTTTTGGAATGTAAGAGATTGGAATGCCTAATATGCTTAAAGAATAATGCTTATTTTTGACTTTTTAAGCACTTAGAGGTTATCGATAAAGACGGAGATAATGATTGTAAATGGTGGAAATTGATGATAAAGAGTGATAAGTTGGACACAATAAGATACGAAACGGGATTGCCTTTATAAATAACTTGCGTCTTGAATTGTACATAGTCAAGATTTGATCAAGCGTTTTTATTTTTCCCACACTCCCATGGTAGGATAACGTTATAAACTATTCTAGAGTTTTGTTGATTCTTGAGTCGGTAGTTGACATCGTAAAGTATCTCCTGGTCTGTATGGGTTGATGAGCTTGGATTTTCTCAATGATTTGTTCAGGATTGGAAATTTCTATTGTAAGCAAAGGCACTCTCTAGCCTTTTGCCTAACGCTTCTTTTGAAGTTTGATAAATCATGAGTACGGATTCTTCTTGAACTGAGTGCGGTATTTAGTGTTACCTTTAGTACGTCTTCTTTCCATCTTTCTCAATGCGGTGAAGAGTGTGCTTCTTCTAAGTAATTCTAAATATCATTCGATTTGATTCTCTGATGTTTCATGAGACATCTTATGGACATTTTTCCTATTTTAAAATATCTGAGTGGTAGGAGTATAACTGAGGAAGATGGGATAACCAAATCACATGGTTTTGGATAGATTAGATAATGTAGTTGAGGAAGAAGATGGGGAATAGATTTGTTTCTTAGGTGGTAATAGTTCTTCAGGAACAAAGAAATATCGAGGATCAAATAGTAATGATGGTGGTAATATCGGTGATGAAGTTAAAATAGCTGGTGGAGTAATAGGATCTGGTGGTGAAATAGATAATTCCTTAACATGAAATTCTTGTACGTCCTTCAAATAAGTATTATTGTAGAAAGATGAGAATAGCGGTGGAATCATATTATCTGTAGAGTTTTCCGGAGAGTTAAAAGAATTACTTCCCAATGAAGCTGGGAAATAATCCGATGAGACCGAAGTATAGTTAAGAATGTTCATAGAGGAAAAAGCATCCTCAATATCGGAAGTAGAGCGGTTGGGAGAAGACATCGTTCTGTTAACAACCCAGTCGTAAATAACATAAGTTATTTATGTAATAGTATAATAGATATGTATATTTACATACTTGTTCCGGAATGTAGTGGCACGGAGGACTTTGATGGCTAGAAAAGAAATGTGGTTATAGTTAAGGTTTTGACCTTGTTCTCTATAACCATGGCGCTGATACCAATCTGTAACACCCTCATTTTTACAATATAGCAGCGGAAGCTAATCTAGGGTATTACTTCATGGATACAACAATCATAATCATAGAAAACGACCCAAAAGAGACGTTTATTCAAAAGATATGTTATCATTCATTTCAAATCAGAGTTTTACAAAGGCAGGTCCCAAAATCTAGAAACATAAAATGTGAATGATAACAAGTTTTAGCCATCTTCATGTCCATGCCACTCCATGCACAATAACCCTGAGATAAACATGCTAAAAAGGGTCAACACAAAGGTTGAGTGAAATTCATATGTTTGAAATGTAAATAATGAATATAGGTTATATATGAGAAATATTGGCATTAACTGGATAATTATCATGGAGAACATTTAATATCATGGAGAACAGTATTATCATGGGAAAACAGTTGAATATTATCATATGGTTAAATGCAAGTCACTATAATGGTAATAATTGCAACGAATACAATTATTATGGAAAATTAGGGTAACATTATTATTGCAGCTAAGCCATGGACATCAATACATTACAAGGAAATCACCTTAGTGATATTCGTAGGACAGATGTCCCCTTGGAAAAGGTAACTTGCAAGTTACCTATTAGAAAAATATATAGGCGTGTTGGCTACCCCAGCACGGTATACAAAAGGAGCCATCACCCCCAATAGATCTATTCACAATATTCGCGTTCACTCGCAATGCAAGTAATTAATGATTCATGATATGGAAATAATGGCACTGGAAGCTACTTAGGCAATAATATATCTGGATAGCATACAGTTGGAAAAACACTTGCATTCATGGTTTATAGCAGGTATTACAGGTTTATAAAGTATTGAAATGTGAGGTTATGAACTCATTAAGTCTTTGAAAAGTAATCACATTGTTATAAGATAAACGAGTATGTAAAAGAGTTTGTAACAAGCATGTATCCCCCTCGCGGGTTTATAAAACATGTAAAATAAGTAAAGGCGAGGTTATGAACTTCACCTGATAGGTAGATGTAATAAATATTCTGAAATGAAAGCTCACGACCTTATCACAATCTTAACAGGGAAGGTTGATATAGCAAATGATAGTAAACAGCCACGTCACGCAACCTGAGTAAATATGTTGAGTCTTAGGAAGATTGTACTCTAGAACTTTGGTTCAGAGAGTCTAATATTGTTATGAGTTTGATTGGAAAGTTTGGAATTATTGTATCACCGTTCGGGCCATCATAATTCAGAAGTCATTCAGTAAACGTTTGAGGAGCTAGGGCACTTTAAATCGTAAACCCAACAACTCAGTCAGAACGTAATACCAAGATGAAACTCCTTAATATGAAGCTCCCTAGTATTGTGATATGATATAATTGGTTTTAAGCGTTTTAATCAATATCTGGAAATGTTAAGCACGAGAAGCGTTAATTAAAGTTATGTCTGGTAATGTTTTGAATGTGTTTTTATACTTTTTCAAAATGTTACATTTTAGACCCTGGGGTTTTGGAAAATTGCAAGTAGACCCCTAGGGTTTGCATTTTTACGACTTTGGTCCTTCAACTTTGAAAGATATACCAAGTAAACCTTGGACTTTGAAAAGTGACATAATAGACCCCTATAGTTAAAAATGAAAAATGACATATTCAGCCCTCTAGTTTATTAATTTCAGAAGTTACGATATAATACCCCTTGCACGGATTATAATTACAATCATGTCCAATTGCCATGCAAGCTTATTTTTAACATGTCATAGACATTTATAAGTATAAAACTAAATATGAAGAATTTAACGCACACAAGTTTAAAATAACAATTCGTTAAGCTAGGAAGCAAAATGGTTCAAATTAGGGTTTCAAAACGTTAAACGCGCGGGGTTAAGGTCAAATTCCTTCAATAATAAATAAATAGTTATTTAAGATTATTTTAAGCATGATAGGATTTATAAATATATATGAAATCATTATACAATTTGTTTTAAGAAAAATGCAAAATTAGGTTTCGGGGTGTACGAGTTTTTTGGGATCAAAACGGAAAATGAACAAGGAAATGAGCTATGAAACTTTAACAAAGAGTATATTTAATCATAATGACATTAAAGGTGGTAGGAGCAGAAGTAGAACACTCAAAACCTGGGTTGAGCCTTCAAGAGCAAAAATGTGAATAGTCAGAATCGGGACTTTCAGGCTTCGTACGCTAGAGTAACAGACTCACTGCTCGTTTTCTTGGTTTCTTTGCTTCCTTTATGACTTGAGCCTTCTTAAGATCACTTAGGGTGTTTGGGTGTCACGACTAGAGAATGTCCAACAAGGAGGTGATGTGGCTTCATTTGAGACCAAGAGAAGGTTCAAGCAGGTGGGTGAGCTGCTACAAGGTGTCTTAGCATGAGTTTTAATGCAATGCCTTGCACATGGTGGGAATAAAAAAAAGGGTTAAAGAAGCCAAAATGAGGTGCGGGTCTTTTAGGACTCGGCAAAGATTTCAAGAGTCCTTTCCAAGGTACATTGTGTTTAAATGATTAAGGATAGATGAAATAGTTGTTAAAGGACTGGTATTAAATTAATTAGCAAAGATTAGCAATTGGTTTGAGTTAAAACGGGTTAAAATTGAAGAAATGGGGTCGCGGGTTTTACCTAAGGGCTTGTTTAGGGTTTTTTCTTGCCTTTCTTGTTTAATAATTCGAATGAATTTGCTAGGAATGATGGAATACAGATCCTAGGGCTTATATAAAGTATTATAAATGAAGTTTGGTCATTGTTTTAAGTTATAATGGGTTGAAATTGAGAAAACGGGCAATGGGTCCGGGGTCGGGGGACGGGGGGGGGTTGGTACGATTAGGCAGAATTAGGTTTTTCTGGATTCAGAGCTTGTATAATTTGAAGTAAAATGATGAAAGGATAATAGTATATTGAAAGGTGTAATTTATGTTAGATATAACTTATTTTTAGTATTGGTTTTTGGTTTACAATATACAAATAAGAAACGTCAGAGTGGATTATTTAGCTCGGGTTAGGTTTTCTGTTTTGAATTAGGGTTTTGAGTGTAAAAAGATGTATGAAAGTTTATGAATAGAATATTTAGGGTTTACACCTTGTAAAGTGAGTGTAGTAACTTGATTAAGTGGTGGTGAAGAAATTAGAATAAAAACGGAGGTAAAATGGCTATTTTAGAGATCATGCTTAATGACTTGTACATTGAGCTTTTAAAGGTTTGTACTTTGACTTGAAGAGATTTTATATTTCAAATGAGATATCATATTACTTGTACATATGCTTTAGTAGCTTGTGCATTCACTTTAGGGGTTAACCCTTCTATGAGATTAGGGTTTGGAGGTATATGATAACGGTTTAAAGCCCGTTTTGATATAACGTTACGAATGGTACATTATAGGAATAATGTACTTTATAATAAGGATATGATGATATTGACTTGACATATTGTGATGTTTGCTTGACATATATGAAGATAGAATGGCCATAGATAGGTTGCGTGAGCTTGTCTACTTTAGTTATGCAAGTTACCTTGCTTAATGAGATATTGACAATGCAAGTAATGTAATAAAGCGAAAAATTTCCCCGTACAATTGTGATAATAGTAAAATAAGTTTTGCATTTGATGAAAATTCTTGGGTTGTTATAGTCTCCACCCCTTACAGAAATCTCGTCCCGAGATTTAATTGAAAGTTATAGTGAATAGATGTAGGTACTGGGCATGAATTTGATTTTTATGTTAGGTTAATCAAGGTCACAAGTCCACGTGTGTGATGCATTTATAATTATGTTGTACACCATAATTATAATTACCTCCTTTCACACGTCTACTTATTTTCAAGACTACACCTCTTGATGACAGCCAATAGAATTTCTTCAGATCCTGATAGAACCTGGGTGGATGAAATACTTTGATTTACGAAACCTGTGGGTTATGGGCCTACCATGCTTCTGCTGTGCTACTGTGATCGTAAAGAATCGTTATTCATTAACCTTTAAAAGTCAACATCGAATAAGAATGCTATCACAAGTCTTTGTCAAAATTTTCATACCTAGTGGTATTGAAATCATTTGACATTGTATAGATTCTTGTGTGTTTCCTTGTTATTATGTTGCAGAATATAACAGAAAATTTTAGAATACGGAGATCATGGAATGAGTAATGTCAAGGAATGATTATGAATTTGTAAGAGAGTTGCTAATCACGTGAGATACAGATTTGGAAATGAATAGATATTGAAGGTAATAATGAAAATGATTAAGGGATTGTTTGTACAAACGGATTGAAAGAAACTTGTTTGTACGTATGTTATATACTTAAGCCTACTTATTTATAATTTGTCACTTACAAAAAGAAGCGTTCAACTCCTTGTAACTGAGAATTTATAAATTCATAGTTCGGAGATTTATAATTTCCTTATTCAAATGAAGAAGTGACCTAATTCATTTCAATAAGATGATCATAAATCGTCTTACCTAAGCATAAAAACACGATATGGTAATGTGTAGAAAATGAATTGTTAGATAATACTGAGATGTTGATTGTACTGACGCCCATATAATCAAGGATGATAATTTATGTTGCAAAGGTATGAGGAGAGTATTCAGAGTTTGAACATAATAGAATCGATGGAATTGACAAATAATGTCGAATTTTGATATCACCAGATAACAAGATGTAACGGAATCATCACTTTATTATTTCATGGATAACTTTACATATCTTACATCACCGAAACTCTAAGAGTATTGATACTTATGCTACGTGTCTTGGGGTAGGATTCTAGATAAAATAATGAATGACAAGGATTGTAGCTTGGTGTTTGGGGTTTATGAAGTGGGTTTCAGATGATCCTTCATATGTAACTGGTAGCGAACCTAAGTATCCTCAAGAGTTGTTTTCAGCGGTTGATCTTTTGTCTCTGCAGTTCCTGGTCAGATGACCCACTTTGTTGCAAGTTCAACACTTGACAGTGCAAACTCCTATGTGATGTAGGGTGCATCTTGTACATAAAGGAAGGTTTCCATGGTATTTTTTGGGAGGATAAGTCCTAACAGGTTCTTGTCTTCTATTTTGCTGGTGATGGTAATCATTGTTGCGGTTGTTATTGTTATGGTTATCTGGGTAGTTATTTTTGTTGATGTGATTGTTGGAGTGGTTATTGTTGTTGCGATCATTGGGGTAGTTGTCTTTGTCACGATTATTGGAATAGTTGTTGTTGTTGGTGGTGTTCCTTCTATCATCAAACTTTCATTTGTGATTATTGGTTTCTTGCACAGAATTACGCTTTATTATGTTGGTGGCTTCTTCCAGAGTCTGAGGTTTTGAAGCAGTAACGTTTCCTTCAATGCTTTGCGGTAGTCCCCCGATGAAAGCTTCCATAAGTTTCTCGGTGTTTGGTACCATATTCGGGCATAAAATGGCTAATTCCTGGAATCTTCTAATATAAGTCTTGAGATCACTTCCATTTACAGTCAGACCATAAAATTCATCTTCCATTTTCTTGATCTTAGTTCGAGGATAATACTTGTTCGTCAGAAGCCTTTTTAACTCAGTCCAGGTGATTTGATTAGCTTGCTTTATTCCCATAGGCTGGTGTTAGCCTTAATTTTATATAAGTCGAACAAGAATGTTATCGGTCTTATTAGTCGTAATTAGTCTTGTTAAGTAATAGGCTAGTCGGGTTCAACGGGCTTGGATTGTAATCTAATATTGTCCGTATTACGGGCTCAAAGCCCAAGTTTAGCCAAGCCCGGCCCAAGTAAAAAAGCCCTCATGCCACTTATGGCTCAATGGTATAAAAGAACCCTCTCCACACATGGAGAGGGTGTTGGTTACCATTTGCATAGTTTTTTGTGTGTGTGTAATCTTCCATCTCTAGTTTTCTCTCTAATAAATCTTCCAACTTTTCTCTCTTCTCTTTTCTACTATTTTGCTTATTGGTATAGCTTATTGTTGTGAAATGGATTAAGCTTTTGGGATAACATTTGGTATCAATCGCCACGGGTGGGTTTAGTGTTTTTTTTGTAGTGTTCGTTGTGTTGGGCCTACTGCTTAGTATCATAACACGTTTTTTTTGTTCTTTCTTTTTCATTCGTTTGTGTCTTTATTATTTTTCTATTTTTTTTTCTTTTCTTTTGGCTTGTGTTTTTTTATTTCACTCATCTATATCAAGTTGGGTAAAAACGAGAGTCACCATTTTCACTTACTAGCTATTCTAAGTAAAAGAGTCGAACGAGTTTTCTAAGATAGGACCGAACGAGCAAAGTTAAGATTGGACCGAACGAGTTTTCTAAGATAGGACCGAACGAGTGTAAGATTGCAAGGATCGAACGAGTGACATCAACAAAGACCGAACGAGCAACATTCAAAGACCATCGAACTAGTGAGACCATCGAACTAGTGAGACCATCGAACTAGTGAGACCATCGAACTAGTGAGACCATCGAACTAGTGAAACCATCGAACTAGTGAGGATCGAACTAGTGAAGATCGAACTAGAGTGAACCGAACGAGTACTCGTTTAAGTGTTTTCGGTTTTCGGTTTCGAGTGTCGGTAATCTACGGGACTTATAACGTATACCGTTCCGATCGTGTCATCGTGAAGATAGAGTTCATCTAAGTAATTCAAAATATCTTCGATTTATCCCTCATGATGTTTCAGATACATCTTAATTGGACATTTTCCTATTTCAAATATCTGAGGTGGGGTAGGAGTATAAACTGAGGAAGATGGTGATACTCAAAATCAGATGTTTGTGATTCGAGATGAATTAGATAACGTAGTTGAGGAAGAAGATGAGGAACAAATTCGCTTCTTAGGTGGTAATAGTTCTTCAGGAACAAAGAAATATCGAGGATCAAATAGTAATGATGGTGGTAATACCGGAGATGGAGTCAAAATAGCTGGTGGAGTAATAGGATCTGGTGATGAAATAGGTAATTCCTTAGCATAAAATGCTTGTACGTCCTTCAAACAAGGATTATTGTAGAAAGATGAGAATACTGGTGGGATCATATTATCTGTAGAGTTTTCCGAAGAGTTAAAAGAACTGCTTCCTGATGAAGCTGGGAAATAATCCGGTGAAACCGAAGTATAGTTGAGAATATTCATAGAGGAAAAAGCATCCTCAATATCAGAAGTAGAGTGGTTGGGAGAAGACATCGTTCTGTTAACAACCTAGTTTATAAATAACATAAGTTATTTATGTAATAGTATAATAGATATGTATATTTACATACTTGTTCCGGAATGTAGTGGCACGGAGGACTTTGATGGCTGAAAAATGAAATGTGGTTATAGTTAAGGTTTTGACCTTGTTCTCTATAACCATGGCGCTGATACCAATCTGTAACACCCCCATTTTTACAATATAGCAGCGGAAGATAATCTGGGGTATTACTTCATGGATACAACAATCATAATCATAGAAAACAACTTTAAAAGAGACGTTGTTGGAAAAATTTAGTTATCATTCATTATAATCAGAGTTTTTACAAAATGCAGGTCCCAAAATCTAGAAACATAAAATGTGAATGATAACAAGTTTTAGCCATCTTCGAGTCCATGCCACTCCGTGCCGTATATTGCTCAATAACCTGAGATAAACATGCTAAAAAGTCAACACAAAGGTTGAGTGAAATTCATAGGTTTATAATAAAATGGTTGAAATTATGTTGTTATACACCCATAAGTGGTAATAACTGCAATGAGTATAATTATTATAGAAAACAGTATTATTGCCCTAAGCTTATGAATCACATATTTAAACTTAATAGAACCGGGAACCTTTACCAGGAGATATATTGGGAGTCACTACCCTAAGGGATACTTTGATCTACTATCCAAAGAGATATTGGGAGATATTACCTAAAGAGATATTGGGAGATACTACCCAAAGAGATATTGGGAGATATTACCCAAAGAGATATTGGGAGATATTACCCAAAGAGATATTGGAAGATACTACCCAAAGAGATAGGAGTTATTACCCTAAGAGATACTTTCATGTATTTAGGCAATAATATATCAGGGTAGCATATAGTTTTGAGAACACTTGCATTCATGGTGTACAATAGGTATCACAGGTTTATAAAGCATGTGAGATTATGAACTCATTAAGTCTTTGAAAAGTAATCACATTGTTATAAGATAAACGAGTATGCAAAAGAGTTTGTAACAAGCATGTATCCCCCTCGCGGGTTTATAAAACATTCAAAAGATTGAAAAGCGAGGCTATGAACTCACCTGATATGTAGATGTAATAAATATTCCAAAATGAAAGCTGACGACCTTATCACAATCTTAACAGGGAAGGTTGATATAGCAAATGATAGTAAACAGCCACGTCACGCAACCTGAGTAAATATGTTGAGTCTTAGGAAGATTGTACTCTAGAACGTTGGTTCAAATAGTCTAATATTGTTATGAGTTTGATTGGAAAGTTTGAGGAGCTATGACACTCTAAATCGTAAACCCAACAACTCAGTCAGAATGTAATACCAAGATGAAACCTCTTAATATTAAGCTCCCTAGCATTGTGATACGATATAATCAGTTTT